>MDKJ01338646.1:0-73122 GCA_005239525.1 Nicotiana knightiana | reverse complement strand
TATATATATATATATATATATATATATATATATATATATATATATATATATATAGATTATACATAATTTTACATATCTAATATATAAGCTATGCATATATTATACCTTCACCAACTTATTCTTAGGTTAAATGGTTAGATGTGCATCTATTAACTACTATGGTCGAAAGAAGGAATAAACCATGGCCAAAAATATGCTACTCCTCTATTTGAAAATGAATGATGTAATTAAAACCACAAAAGTTAAATAATAAATAAATTTGTGATATACTCTGAATAAAATTGCACTATATATTTGGGATGTATACACATATAGCCGGTCATATTATTAATTTACTTTTTCTAACTATCTACACAAATTATGCATTGATTATACACGATTACACACATATTAAACAAGAATTACACATATATTATACATCGGGTGCCTATTTTTAGTTTAAGCGATTGAGTGGGAGGCTAATCGGGTTAATTCTTCTATATAGGGCTTTTTCACTTTTAGCATGCGCCTATATAAAATTTGCATTATTTTTGTATATGAGATACATAATGCAGAATGTATATCTATTTTTACCAATACTAATAGCTGATATATATATATATATCAGCTATTAGTATTGGTAAAAATAGATATCACACATGGAATTAATTATGTGGCTGACATGGCAAGTCACGTGGATCAATAGAGTGACAGCTGGATGGATAATTTGAAAGAGATACGAATCTAAACAGATACAAGTAAATCACCCACGAGGTGATTAGAAACTGATGTTCGAGTCTCTTTAAAATAATTGAAGAGGCAGCGGTGAGATGAACCTAGACATAAAAGGAGGCTGATTCATATATCTTCAATTAATGAGCTTAAACGTTACAGAATCTTCACGAAATAGTTACGATTACCAATTATAATGTTTCATTAATGAAATTAGTGTTTATTATGGCTCAACCATTAAAAAGAGTAGATGTTGTACTTGAAGGTCCCTATAAAAGGGAAAGAAATGTTATTTGTATGGACACATTCTGATTACTATTGGAATATACATACTTTCTTGTGCTTTCTAATTATTCAGCTATTTCGGATTCTTATTTCCTTTATTATTTCTGAGAGAATATTGGATTCTTTAATTATCAGTAATACTTCTAAAAATAAGTTTTGACTGAGAATCCAATTCTTTGGTTACACCAATTGGCTCCGTTACCGGGAATCTGATAATCTTTTCGTACCTACCAAATTTCCTTTTCTCAACTGAATCATGTCAAACGTCAATGAAAACAACCAACAGGTGGAAGGAATTCCAGTTCCCTTGCCTCAAGGAATCCCACGTGATTCAAGGGAACCATCGCCAGAAAGATCCACTACTCAAAACAATGAACAACTCGGAAATGAACAAACTGGTGAGCAAGATGTTGTGAAGCAGTTAATTGCGGAGTACGTGAATGATGCTCTCCAGGCTTTCGTGAGGGGTCTGCCAACTGTGTCACTCACACCTCCTCCAAACAATACTGCGACTGTGGAAATTCCACATTCAGGGTTGGCTAATTCTGGAAGCGGAGGAACTCCCAACGAATCATGCGGAGGGAGACAGGGTACGACTAATAATTCTGATTTACAAGCTTTAATGCTAACCTTGCAGAAATAGGTCAAGGAACAAAATGATCATATTGAGAAAATACCTGGTGTACCACCTGTCATCAAAGGAATTTATATTGATAAATATTCGCAACAACCATGGAAGCCAAGTGCAGCTCCATTACCAATTCCTAAAAAGTTTAAAATGCCCGACATCCCGAAATATGATGGGACGACTGACCCACGTGAGAATGTTATGTCATTCACCACAGAAGTAAAAGGCAATGATTTAACCAAGCAGGAGATCGAATCTGTGCTGGTCAAAAAGTTTGAGAAAACTCTCACCAAAGGAGCGGTAACATGGCACTCTCTCTTACCTAAAAATTCTATTGACTCTTTTGTTGAGCTTGCAGGTTTGTTTATAAAAGAAAATTTGTGTGCACAAAAAGTAGAGAAGATAATGGAAGACATAGTTAAAGTGAAGTAGGGAGATACAGAGTTGTTGCGAGAATTTGTAGACAGATTCCGACAGGAAAGAATGCTGCTACGAAGAGTACCTGACAACTGGGCAGCCATGGCATTTGCAAGCAATTTAAATGAAAAAAGTTCAGAAGCTACGAGGAGGCTCAAAGAGAGCCTACGAGAATTCCTTGCCACGACGTGGAAGGATGTCTATAACAGGCACAGTTTCCCATTGTGTATTTAAGTGGATATTGTAGCTCAATCAAGGGTAGAAGAAAAAACAAGCTTGAGGCGATCAGAATCTGAGAAGAGGTTTGGTAAGGATAGGTATGATCCCTACATGAAACCTTCGGGGTGAGAAACTCATTCCAAATTTGACAACGTACAGGCTGATCACAGATCCTCAAATAGAGATTCAGGTTCGTCTTCATCAAGATTAAGAAAAGACCGAGGTGAACGTAACAAGGATAATAGTACAAAATTCAATTATTGGGGACTACACATTCAATGTGAGCACATCCGAGTTAGTCGATGTCCTAAGAAGTATGGGAGATAATTTTTGATGACCTAAAGAGATGAGGTCAAATCCAAACAGAAGAAACCCAGACTTCTGGTGTGAATTTCATAATGATCACGGTCATAGAACATCAGACTGTAGATTATTGCAAGGTGAGGTAGAACATTTATTGAAGCATGGCTATCTAACAAAGTTGTTTAGTGAGAAAGGAAAACAATCGTATATTAAGAATAGACAAGAACCCCAAAACCCCATCTCCAAAGAGAACAGTAAATGTGATAAATGGTGAAGAAGAAGTCAACGACATAACCTATATAGCAGAGAGGAAAACAACAAAGTTCACAATAACCCACATGAAGCGAACTCGGCAAACTCTGGAAGATGACAACATGACATTTGATGATACAGATGCTGATGGATTAATGATTCCTCACAACGTCGTACTGGTAATATCTTTACTAATACATGACACTAATGTAAAGCGAGTTTTGGTTGATCCAGGTAGCTCTATAAATATTATTCTATTATGAGTCGTGGAAGAGATGCTGATAAGAGATCGCGTAGTTCCAAAAGCACGTTCCCTTTTTGGATTTGATAACTCTACTATCATTACTAAAGGAGAGATTGAATTAAGAACTTACTCAGAAGGGGTCATTAAAGAAACAAAATTTCAAGTGATAGACAGGGATATGGCTTATAATATGATTATGGGAAGGCCATGGATTCATGATATGGACGTTGTGGCATCCACATTATATCAGGTTATTAAAATTCCCTTCAAAGTGGGATATTCAACATATACGAGGGGATCAACAAATTTCAAAGAACATCAACTCAGTGATACACTCAAGCCAAAAAGATACGAGTGCAGAACTAAAAGACATGAGCACTGATCAGACATATATGGGTACAAGTGAAAAAGATGCAGTAAATCAAATTACCTTGAGGGTAAGGTGTTAGGCACCCCTCAAGGTCAACAAAGGTGGGTCCCCACCGAACTTAATTAAGCGAATTAGTCTAAAAGGAAAATAAAACAATTTGGACAAATACAAATTACTATAAACATAATTAAAGGGGGTCCTATGTTTTTTAGCCTATAGGATATTCCATGCAATACTTTGTAACTTCCCTGAGTTGGGGTGTTACTCATAGTATTAGCACACGGGTCATCATCTCCTTACTACCCAATTACTATCTTTTGGTTGTTACCTAAGCGTTCTAATAGCTTCTAACTCGTTCCTTGTGCGTGCACTACCCGTCCCTTAACTATGGTCCTGGAGGTAATTAGGACCTCTATTTAGGGTGGTTCTAGACTGACCTATGTCATTTAAAAATGAGAAACCTAGGCGACGAACAAAATATAGATAGAACTTTCATGTAAGGAAGAAATAAGGGCTCACATTGCTCTCCACAAGTAAACAACAAATGCACGCAATTGAACCAGCAAACTTTGTTAATTTTAGCACCCTATAGGCAGGATATCTAGATGAGCAGAAACAGAATGTAAAGAAGCATTTTACTAAGGAGAGCATTGAGACCTATTAATTTGCCTACTGATTTTATTAGGCATGAATCTGGGCATTTCCAAGCAGCAAGATATCACGATTTTTTAGGCCTAGAATCATTAGCAACTCCTACAGGCTTGCCTAAGTGATAACAAGAATTCGTCGAACTCAGAACTGATTAACAGAACCCTATAGGCATGGTTTCTACGAGTTTATTAATTATAAACCTATAACATGGTTTCTAAGCGAGCTACTGATTTTAATTCATAAAGATATGTTTTTATCCCTTTTAGATCATATAGGCATGATTTCTAATTGCTAAATTTATTTAAACCCATATAGGCATGATTTCTAATTATTGACTCGATTTAAACCCATGTAGGCATGATATCTATTAGTTTAAATCTTATAGGCATGATTTCTAGGTTTGAAACTAATTTTTATTCCTATAGGCATGGTATCTATTAACCGAATGTGGGCAAAAATTAAGTAGATTGCCAGGAAAAGATTATCATTTCAAACAAGCGGGGTCCTATAGACATGGTCACTAATGCACGTTTTGTTAAAAATACGTATAGATCCTATGAACAAGATTTGTAATGCGGAAGTAAATGAAAAGTCCAATAAGCAGGATCTCTAGTATGCAAGCGTAAATACATAATCCAAATGATCAGGCAAGTCATATAGGAAGGATTCCAAAACACAGTATAGTACTCACATAACTCAATCAGCATAGTTAAATCATATAGGCATGATTTCTACCCAGTTTAGTAAAGAAAATAAGAAGACCCCCCAGCTTTTACTAATTAACCCCAAATCTGTTATTACAGCCCAGAATGAATAAATTACATAGTAGTAACAATTATACTATAGGGAGCCTTAATAGGCCCAATCTAAACCTGGGAACCAGGCCCTCAAACATAGCAACTCTGGAGCATGATAGTGATCCATCCATGGCACATAAAATTGGGTTTCTAATGTGTCAAAGTTCCCAAGGGCCTAAGGGACCCCAGGCAATGCTCACACCAGAACCACATTCAAAAAGATACTTGGAAGGCCAGCCCCAATGTGTTAGAGTTCAAAGGAGTCTCAAGGACCCTAGGTAGTTCTCACACTGGGGGTGGTGAGAACTTAAATCACTAAGAGTAGGAGTTTGAAAATCAGTTCATAAAGGGTAAGGGGGTAAGTTTTTAAAAACTAGTTCAACTTCAGAAGCAAGCAAATTCAGAATACAGAATTGCAAACAGAACTACACCAAGAAAACAAACAAAGTTCATGTTCAGCATGTAGTTCAAGCAGACTGGCATGTGATTAGGTTAAATATTAAGGTCGTCATGGCTTGAACACAGAGACAGAAACAGGCTGGACTTCTAACAATCATTGTTTAATTACAGAAACCATTAGGCAGAACAACTAAGTTAGCCAGGTACATGAAATAGACAGACAGAGCAGACGAGTTAGGTAACAAACATATTAGATTACATTCTTATAGTACCTTATAAGGTTCAGAACAGGTTAATGAAACAAACTAAACCTTACATTAACTTATGATAGTATTCATGTTATTTGGAATAACCTAGTCTTAAGTAAACAGTATTACCAAATTAAATCATATAGTCATATAAAGGACATAATCATGCTAGGAATTGAAAAAGGCTAGTCAAACAAAGCATAGAAAATGAAATTGCAAAGGTTAGGGCATACCAGTTGAGAAGAGAGCAAGTAAATATGCAATAGCAGTTAAGTTCCAGAGTAATTTGTCCTTGGCTTTCAGCCGGCCAAACAATGACCACTTAGTACAAAAATCAGAACAAGAGACAACAAAGAGAGATTGAGTATTCAGTGAGTAAGAAAAATGAGGGTTCGAATCTGCCTAAGGGAGAAGGGGTTTAAACAGTGCATAAAGTAGAACCCAAATATGGAAAATAGTTTAATTAAACATAAAAAAGGCAAGTACTTAAATAAGTTAAATTTAAACCCTAAAATTTAGGTAAAAATACACAAGATTGGCAGAAAATAAGGCAAAGGATCACACAATGCATACAATGAACATAGAAGGGCAATTATTCAAAAGAAACAGAGAATCGAACTAGATTGGTTCGAGTAAAAAGGGTCTGAAACCCTAATTTTGGGTAAACCATAAAATCAGTAGAGAAATAAGGATAAAATAATCACATACTGCATACAATGAACATAGACAGGAAAATATTCAAAAGAAACAAAGAATCGAACTAGATTGATTCGATTTAAAAGATCTAAAACCCTAATTTAGGACAAGTAAAGGAATTAACGGAAATAGGAAGATTCATGCGTAATAGAGCGAATTTAGACGAAATAACATTCAAAATCAAAAATTGAACCTATTTTGGTTCGAATAAGAGAATCTGAAAACCCTAACCTTAGGGTTAAGTACGAACCAGCGAGATACGAGCAAATCGGGCTCTCATGATACAAATAACGTGTTTGGACTCAAGGTCGTCCAGATTCAAGAGGTAAAACTTGATTAGGACATAACCAAAGATAGGGTACTTTCCATGTTTAGGAAAGTACCTAAGCTATCACATAATACAGTACCAAATAAGGGAAAAACACTGAAATAGTAAGGGGATAGGGAAAGAATCCCATTAGGAACGGGATTTGGGGGGATAGGGTACTAGCGCCGTTTCGTCAAGGGATTTTCATCTATTGCAGCACCTATGACCAGACTGACCCAGAAGGGTGCTCAGTTCAGGTGGACTGAGGAGTGTGAGGAGAGCTTTCAGAAGCTCAAGTCAGCTTTGACTACAGCTCCGGTGTTGATTTTGCCCACGGGTTCAGGTTCTTATACAGTTTACTGTGATTCTTCGAGAGTTGGTCTTGGAGCGGTTTTGATGCAGGATGGTAGGGTGATTTCCTACGCGTCCAAATAGTTGAAGGTGAACGAGAAGAATTATCCAGTGCACGATCTTGAGCTAGCAGCTATTGTCCACGCCTTGAAGATTTGGCGTCATTATTTGTATGGGGTGCATTGTGAGATTTTCACTGATCACTGTAGTTTGTAGCATCTGCTTAAGCCGAGGGATCTGAATTTGCATCAGAGGAGGTGGTTGGAGCTTCTCAAGGATTATGACCTCACTATTTTTTATCATCTGGGGAAGGCCAATGTAGTGGTTGATGCCATGAGTCGCAGAGCGGAGAGTTTGGGGAGTCTAGCCTACCTTACAGTAGCAGAGCGGCCATTAGCTCTTGATGTTCAGGCTTTAGCGGGTCAGTTGGTGAGATTGGATCTATTAGAGCCCCCGTGGGTATTGGCTTGTGTAGTCTCCAAGTCTTCTCTTTATGATCAGATTAGAGCACGCCAGTATGATGATCCACACTTGCCCGTTCTTCAGGACGGGGTCCGTCGCGGTGATGCCAGGGATGTGGTTAGTGGTGATGATGGGTTCATGAGGATGCAGGGCCGGATTTGCGTGACCAATGTGGATGGACTTCGAGATTTGATTCTAGCTGAGGCCCATAATTCGCAGTATTCCATCCATCTGGGTGCTGCGAAGATGTATCATGATCTGAGACAAAATTATTGGTGGAGTCGGATGAATAGGGATATTGTTGAGTTCGTGGATCGGTGTCTCAACTGTGAGCAGGTCAAGTATGAGCACCATAGACCAGGTGGATTGCTTAAGAGATTAGATATTCCGGAGTGGAAGTGGGAGCGGATCACCATGGACTTTGTAGTTAGACTCCTACGGACTTCGAGGAGATTTGATGCTATATGGGTTATTGTGGATCAGCTGACCAAGTCCGCGCACTTCATTCATGTTGGTACTATTTATTCTTCGGAGCGGTTAGCCGAAATTTATATCAGGGAGATTGTCCGATTGCATGGGGTTCCAGTTTCTATCATTTCTGATAGAGGTACTCAGTTCACATCCCAGTTTTGGAGAACCGTACAGAGAGAGTTGGGTACTTAGGTCGAGATGAGCACAGCGTTTCATCCTCAGACCGACGGGCAGTCGGAGCATACTATTCAGATTTTGAAGGATATGTTGTGTGCCTGTGTCATTGATTTTGGGGGTTCATGGGGATCGATTTCTGCCACTCGTGAGTTTTCTTATAATAATAGTTATCAGTCGAGTATCCAGATGGCTCTGTATGAGGCTTTATAAGGTAGGAGGTGCAGATCTTCGGTTGGTTGGTTCGAGTCGGGCGAGGCTAGGCTATTGGGCACAGACTTGGTTCAGCATGCGTTGGGTAAGATGTAGTTAATTCAGGAGCGGCTCCATGACGTAGTCTAGGCAAAAGAGTTATGCGGACCGGAATGTCCGAGATGTGTCTTTCATGGTTGGGGAGAAGGTGATACTGAAGGTGTCACCCATGAAGGGTGTTATGAAGTTCTGGAAGAGGGGAAAGCTGAGTCCCAGGTTCATTGGGCCATTTGAGGTGCTTCAGAGGATTGGGGAGGTGGCTTGAGACTTGCCTTGTCTCCCAGATTATCGAGTATTCATCCGGTGTTCCATGTTTCGATGCTCCGGAAGTATGTTGGTGACCCGTCTCATGTTTTGGACTTTATCATGGTTCAGCTGGAGGGTGATATGTGGTATGAGGTAGAACCAGTGGTTATTTTGGGTCGTCAGGTTAGAAAACTGAGGTGTAATGATATAGCTTCATTGAAAGGTCAGTGGAGAGGATAGCCGGTGGAGGATGCCACCTGGGAGACCGAGCGGGAGATGCATAGTAGATATCCTCACTTATTCGAGACTCCATGTATGTTTCTAGACCCGTTCGAGGATGAATGTTTGTTTCAGAGGGGGAGGATGTAACGACCCGGTCGACCGTTCCGTGAGATTAGCCTCGTCTTCCCCGTTTCTGCTTTATCGTATGTTACTTAGCCTACTTATGTTGTCTTGGGTCGGTTGGTTCAGGTTCAGAGTGGTCATGGTGAGATTTGGGATACTTAGTCTCTTAAATTAGCTTAATGGTTGAAAAGTCAATTGGGAGTTGACTTATTGGTAAATGAACTCAGAATGTGGATTTTATGGCTCGGATAGTTTCGTTAGATGCTTTGGGACTTAGGAGTGTGTTCGGAATGAAGTTTTGATGTCCGGTGTAGAATTAGGCTTGAATTGGCAAAAGTTAGTTTTTGGCGATTTATGGTCGGCAGTAAAAATACGCTATCGGGGTCGGAATGAAATTCTGTAAGTTGGAACAGGTTCGTAATGTCATTTTGGATATGTGTGCAAATTTTCAGGACAATCGGATGTGTTTTGGTTGGATTTGGCATCATTGGCGAAATTTAGAAGTTTCAAAGTTTATAGGCTTGAATTTGATGTAATTCTGGTGTTTTCATATTGTTTTTGGTGTTTCAAAGGCTCGACTAAGTTTGAATGATGTTATGGGGTGTGTTGGTAGGATTGGTTGAGGTCCCGGGGGCTTCGGGTGTGTTCCGGATGCTCAAACGGGCATTTTTGGTCTTAAGGAGTGTGATGTTTTTTCTGGTGTTTGAGCAGCAGAGGTTTCTTCAATGCGATCGTGTGAGTTCATCCGCGATCGCGTACAGTAAAGTTTTAGGCAGGCTGATTTGTTCTATGCGATCGCGTAAGGAGATTTGTGATCGCATAGGTTGGGCAGCCAGAGCAGTGCGGTCGCGTGGTGTATTGTGCGATCGCGTAGAAGAAAAAAGGGGCACGTGAGGTTGTTGCAATTGTTCTTCACGATCGCATGAATGGGTACACGATCTCATAGATTCGGGAGTAGAAGCTTCGCAATCGCGTGTGGAATGGTGCGATTGCAATGGGTAGAATTTGGAGGTAGTAAGTTTGTTCTTCGCGATCACGTGGGTAGTCCCGCAATCGCAGTGAGTTAATGTTTAGTGCTGGGCAGAATGTTTTAAAAGGCCATTTTTGCGAGTTTAGTGAATTTTTCCTCCATTGTTGAACGAATTGAGAGCCCTTTGAGAGGGTTTAAAGAGGAAATCAAAGGGAATCACTTGGAGGTAAGGTTTTCAACTTCATAACTCGTTTCTATGTCGTTTTCTAAGTAATTAAACCGGAAATGTTTTGCATTTAAACCTAAAATTGGGGAGATTAGGTGCATGAGAATTGGAAATTTCTTTTGGTGATTTGAGTGGCCAGTTGTGGTCTGATTTTGGTGTTCGTGGTATGTATAAAATCATGGGAGGATGAGGATTCTAGTGATGTAAATTATAACGAATTCAGAGACGTGGTCCCGAGGCTCAGGTTTGGCCAAATTTCGAGAATTATGTCTAATCGATAATTTTCGATTGGGTTTTGTTCCTTTAGAGTATATTGATGATGTTAATCTGGTTTTGGTTAGATTCGTAGAATTCGGGATCCGATTTGAGAGGCAAGAGCATCACAGATTAGTATTGTGGCTGGTAGAGGTAAGTAATGGCTATAAATCATGTCCTGAGGGTATGGAACCCCGGACTTCGTATTTCCCACTGTTTTTAGAATGGCGCACATGTCAGATGACAAGTATGTGGTGTGCACTGATTTTTGGATTGGACTTGGTTCTCTCCGCGGCAACTATTGAGTTGCGTATTATTACTCTAAATTATATGTTAAATTGTGTTCTAAAAACTATTGCTATATTTGGGCTATAAGCCATGTTTGGGGCCTCGTGCCGACTTGTTTTGACCCCTTGGGGGCTTTTTACTGCTATTTCCTCACTGTTGATTTATGATATACACTCAGTCATATTGTGCTTAACTGTTTTCGAAACTCATCCTTATTTACACTATTTTAAGCTATAAAATGATGTTTTGGGTCGAGTACCCCGTTTTACTGATTCATTTGAGGGGCTTTTCAGAGTTTCTGACTGGGTGAGGCCGAGGGCCTGATTGTGAGGATATGATACGCCATGAGGTGGCTTGATATTAGCACTTGGGCTGAAAGAGCCCCTCCGGAGTCTGTACATACCCCTAGTAAGCGCAGGTACCTACTGAGTGCGAGTACCGAGTGACGAGTGACTGGGAGGCATGAGTGACAGTGAGGTTTCCCGAGGGGCGATTTATGAGTGGCTGCGAGGTATGCTGAGTGATGTTCTGCCCGAGGGGCGATTTATAATTCATGTTTTGGCCTGAGGGGCTACTTATGATTTATTTCATTTTTACACTAAATCCTCCGGTTATTTTTATTTCTGAAATTGTTGCAAAAAATATTTTTCACATGATTTTACTGAAGTTGGCTTTTAAGGCACGTTGATTTCATATAGATTTATATGTATATATTGTTGGAAAAAAAGGTTGTGCATCTTATGAACTGATGATTTGATTTTATGTGTTTCTTACTGCTTAGACTTGAATTATTTCCACTACTACCGAGTTGGCGTACTCACATTATTCCATGCACCCTATGTGCAGATACAGGTGCTGATACCAAGCGTTAGCCATCTATTCCGTGCGGAGCCGGAGTTCGGGACATAGAGGTAGTTGTTCAGTGTCCGTAGCATCTCTGTTTTACCTTTTTATGTTGTACCTAGTTATTTGTTCCGAGGTTTTGTATTATAATAGTAGACTTTTTGGTATTACCCTTAGAAGCTCATGACATGTTGACTCCGGGTTTTTGGGGATGGTTTAGGCTGTTTAACTGTTTATTTTGCCTAATGGATTCAGTAATTCTATATACGTTTTTAATGTTGAAAATGGTTGGTATTTTGAGAAAAAACAGTAAATATGTGATTGTTGGCTAGCCTAGTTCCACGATAGGCGCGGCCGGTTTAGGATTTAATGTCGTGAATATAATCTACCACCGATAACTTGAAACCTCTTATGTAATATATCATCACTAGGTCTCACGTCTCATCGGGGAATAGCTGAGGTGATTTTCCTGATCCACTTAGGGACGATACTATACTCCAGTAACTGTATTTCATAGCATCCCAATTTGATTCATCCTATGGGGGTATCATATCCCGCGCAGTTCATGAAATACTTGTTCTCAAAATCATTACTCAATCAAAGGCCTATACGTCATCCTCTTATCATTTATCACAGTTACACCCTTACTTTACTACCAGGGTAGTATTCCATCTCTTCTAAATGCTCCTATTTTTAAACTCTTTTGAGTTCACTCATGCTATACTGAGTTTTTTATAACTTTACGGAAACCATAAGGTCTCTTGTTTTAATGGGTTTAATCCCGAGGACTTACCTATTCTCGTCACCTTCTCACTCACCTTTTCTTATCGTTACTCATGTCTAGCTAAAACCTTGTTGTTATACCATACTTTAGCTTTCGACCTACACATATCTATTTATACTACTCGTACCCTTCCTTTTAACATGCTATCACCATAGATTTCCTTTCATGCCTTCTCAGTTGTCTTTAAATGTAAGCAATTACTTTTCCTGGTCGTTCTGCCATTTCCTGCATAGATACTTTGCTTATCTTAGTTCCCATGAATATTTGAGTTCCTGTATCTCATATGATCTCAATTATCAACTCTTGATTTTTTCTTTCTTCATCCCATTCATTAGCCACGATAGGCGCCACTTTCTTATGGAGTGCATACAACATTATAGAGAGACTGATGTTACAAGACCATTTCTTCTTTAGGTCACTATGGTTATGTTGAAGCCTTCTTCATTATTTCCTCAGGTAGTCTTTTGTTACACTGCTTAGGGAAGACCTTCTGACTCTTGTAAAGCTGCAAACTTATTACATTGTATACCCCACGGTATTTTTGATGTTCTTACTCGCCTAACATTATCCTTAGTTACTTAGCTTCGCTCGTAAGGTTGCTTCTGAATTGAAATTTCAGTTGTCTCCCTAGTGGCACTCTCTTTTATTTCCGTAACACTTATATTGTACCTTCTACTACCCCAACTCCTATCCAAATATTTCTCGAGGATTATGATGACGTATTTGAGAAACTGAATTCCTATGATGGGTTTCACTATGTTATTCTTGCATGATCTACTGATATATCTGTATCCTCCTATCTAGCCATAACTAGGCTATTTCTGAATCAACTACAGACTACCCATTGGTCCACTATCATATCTGTATTTTATGTAACGCCTATTGGGTTATGTACTTTGTCTTCACTTACCTCTCGTACGGGATCCTTATGTATCAAGTGTTAATTTCCACATATTTATCAATATCATCGAGTGCAAAACCCTTATTGACTCTCCCTACATCATGCTTGCATAATTTTATGGAGTCATATTATATCTGTAGGATCTGAATAAATGTAATCTCATTCCTTTCATCTTTTTACCGCATTCTTACTTTACCATTCGATAGTTACCCCTCCATCTTTGACATTTTCTTTTCACATCTTCACTGACATATTACTCGACTTGCGGTAACCCTTCTACACCATGGATAATTGAATTTCTTATGCACAAGGGTGACACCTTGTGTAACTGGCACATTTAGTCCCTTAAGCTTAACTCTGCTCATAGTGCTTTCTTTAGGGAAGCGTCTTCTTGAATAACCTTTAAATGTTATTCTTCTATAGTTCATTCTAATATTGTCGAAACACGATCTCTGAAACGATGCCGACTATTACCAATTCCTTCGATCCCTAATTCATGTTCTATTCTTTTTTTCCCATACTAATTTATATTACTTGGGGATATAACTTTTCCTTCTAGTAATCATGATGGACTCAGCAATTTATTTCTCGAAATGAGGATATGACTTTAGGGCTTATACTTTTATTGTCACAAGGCATGTCTCCTCTTGTCTTTTCCTTCAGTTGACTATACACTTTGTCATCCTGTCATATTTTGATTTACAATTATCACCCATTTATTACATCTTACTCATAATGTTTCATTAACTCTCTTCATATTATCCTGCTAATATTTCTGTCTGTCACCTTATTATGAAGACTTCAACAAAACGTTCTTTAACTTTTAGCTCCCCCTGCTTCATCTCACTTGTTCTTTAGGACGCCTAACATTCTCTCTCTCTCTCTCTCTCTCTCTTTTTACTAGGGGCAAAAGTCATACTAAGGTAAATATTTAACCCTTCTAGGATTGCACTGCCTATCTTCTGAAATTTTTGAACATTCTAGTATTCATATCCGACTGTATTATTCTAGAGTGCACCATCTGGCTATCTCCCTGTGAGAATTATTATCATGTTCTGCACTACCCTTCAAAAGTGTTAGATAATGATAACAATCCACCCTTAATTTTGGGTTACTCTAACCCCAGTGGGTTCCTAATATCTCATCCTGCTCTTACACTATATCTGTTAGCTCCTATATTCATAACTGAGATAGGTGTGAACAATTGTACATACCTATATTATTGTTGAAGGTAACTCAGAATACTTATATTTCTCCGCCTCAATTGTAAATACTGATAATATTAACTATGTACCTCATACCCTTCTTCATCTTGCTTCTTTTACTTGCTGAAACTTGTATATACCTTCCAATTATCTTATTTCTTCTTACCATATGAGTGGATAGATATTCTTGCCTTAGAGATCCATATCAAGAAGCTTACACATCTTATTACACACATGATCTACTGAAGACCTGACATTTACTCATCATATGCATGATGCAAAATGGAGTTCCTCTGACTCAACTCTTCCACAAACACATACAATCTCTTACCAATTCTCTTTCTAGATGTAGGCATCATTGTATTATGAATAATAGAATTTAGGAGATTGATTTCTTACAACTGAGCTCTACCACACGATATAAAGTAAAAAAGAAAGAGTAACAATCCTAAATGCCATGTAGCCTCCCGCTTATAAGTGTGGTGCACAACACACCCATAAACAAGACTCTACTAGAGACGACTTGTAGACATCCCTAGGACAGATCTGCTCTGATACCACTTCTATCACGACCCAACCTATGGGCCGCGATGGGACCCGGTACCTTACTCAACCGAGTACCAACATAACATATCTTTCTTATCATATTATCATGGGTAAATGGGCCAAAAGGGCCATCATTATATAACAAGAATAATATATAAGTGCATATTATACAAAGGATGACCTAACATTATATAGAAACTTATACATGTGACATATGCGCCTATAAAGCTGATATGATCATTTGTAAACTCAAAACATAGGCCGACAAGGCCATACAAGTATACATATACCTGACATCCGTCTACTAGCCTCTAAGACTACATAAATGTCACATAGGTCGGGACAGGGTCCCGCCATACCAGTCAATACATGTCCCAATCATACTAACCAAATAGGCAACTCCGGAGCAAGTGGAGTGCAACAACACCTTCCACTGAGCTGATAGCCTACTAGGAGGACTGTCAACCTATCTATCAAGACCTTCAGGCATGAAATGTTGCGTCCCCAGGCAAAAGGGATCTTAGAACGAATAAAGTACTCAGTATGTAAGGCAGAAAAGCATAAATAAGAATAGTAATGTAAAGAGAGATATAGGAGATACAACATGTAGCATTTGAGTGCATTTGAGAGATAGTGACATGAAATACGTGATACATATATATACATAATCTTTAAACATCAGCCTCTGTAGGCATCATCATCATCATATCGTACCCGGCCTCGAAGAGGACTCAGTAAAAACATACCCAGCCATCATAAGGCTCGGTAGAATCGTACCCATCCACGTGGAGCTCGGTAAAACCCAACTGATCAGTGGTTGCACAATATGTGTCGTACCCAGCTTACTATAACGCGGCTCGGTAGAGTAAAATAGATAATATATATAATGCATGTTGGACTCATGGAATCACGCTCTAAACCTTTTGGAGTAACGTAAGGTAGTTTCACCTTCTATTAACATTATGGACATCATACCATAAATATGAACTTCACTAGGACTCAAGGATCATACATACTTTCTCAGAATAACATTGTAAGGAAAGAACAAAATGGACTACCTTAGTTGCTATGAGTAGATTCATTATGAAATAGCATATCGTTTGCGTTCGTTTCACTTTAGATCATGCCAAAAGAATGAAGGAAGACCCTTAACATAACTTATCACAATCTTTCTACTCACCAAGTTGAACACTCCTCTTCGGCCTTAATCTACAACAATGATAATACTACTATCATTAAGTTACGAAAGGTATAACTATCGCACAACGAACGACATATATACATTATTTGTAGCCTTATATACACCATAAAATACTACAAAACAGCCCAACACACCGCAATCTCTTCATATACAAAATGACCACCGTAGTAGTGTCAAACGACCGGTAAATGTTATGATGAACGACCAGCCCACCACCCTACATCTATATGGTGTTTCTCCTAAACCTTACTCCTCCAAAACTCCAAAAAACAGTAGTGAAATATGCAGCCCAACAGCAACATAAAACAGTCCACAAAACAGTACGGCATAACACGTGAGTTGTCCGTGCAGATCCAGATATGATATGATAGCACGTGAGTTGTCCGTGAAGTACGTGAGGGGTCCATGAAGATTAGCGCTTGGGATGTAGGAGACCCTCCGAAGCCTGAACACCCCCAGTGAGTGCAAGTACCTATGGAGCATGTGCATTGAGGGTTGAGGGATTGAGTGATAGTGCTTGTGAGGTTTCATCAATTTTGTTGTTGTTGCATTTATCTGTTATTTTCCTTGTAGTAGTTGATAATTTATGAAGCTGATCTTTTACTCATGTTTATCCTTAACTGTGAAAATTATTAATTGAATTGTTCTACTTAGCTCATCACTACTACTCATTCCCTTAGTTATTATTGTTACTTGTTGAGTCGGTTGTACTCATACTACACCATGCACTTCATGTGCTCATCCAGTTGTGTTCGAGCGCGGTGATTGTTAAGTCCAAGTTGACTGTATTTCAGAGACTGCAAGGTAGCTGTTAGCGTTCGAAGGACCTTGTTACTCCTTCTATTTCCCTTTTTTTGGTTGTATTGTGATACGCGCAAATTACACCTTAAAATAGTGTAAAGCGATCGATATCAAAATATAGTAACCCATCGCGGTTGGGGTCGAATCCCACAGGGAATAGTCGTGAAAAGTTAATTGAGTAGTGTGAATCTTAACTTAACTCGTATTTCTATTCTGTTAGAGTAACAACAATATTGTAGTATATTGAATTGTAACTTAATAACAAAGACGATTAAAATAGGTTGTAATTAATTTGATTATCTAGACCAAGTTTGTGTCCCCTTCAATGAAATGTAACGCTACCGGTGTTAATATGATATATTTCTAGTGGAAGGTCCTTTTGATATGCAAATGATTTCTATATGACTACCTAATATTTTCCAATAGTTGGGTAGTATTTCTTTTTATGATTTTTCCAGATATAATAGAGTTGCAATTAAAAGTAATCAATTCATGCCAAATAAAATACACTTATTCCTAATTGATTCCATTAAACAAGGTTTAAAACCTTGAGTCCTAGATATTTACTCCGACCAAACCCTAACTCACTTTTCCAAGTAGAGAAAGAATATAATGGCGCTTGCTAATGTTTGCAACCACTAACAATAAATGAAGAATGAGAAGTAAATAAATATCAACCAACCATTATACATATATTCAATGTTAAACACCCATCGACATTACACTCATTTAGGGTCCACTAACTTAGTATTTAAAACTAGCCACACATGCTAAAATACAAAAGCAAAGGAATATTAAATGTCATAAATGCTTACAAAAGTACAAGATTCTTCACTTGAAAACTTCCAAAAGATGGGACTATTCAAAGTTTGGATTGTAGCTCTTTTTCCGGACAAGATGCTCCCACAAAACCCCAATAAATCTATTTATAGTGGGCTAAAACTCGAGGCCAATTTCGGACAAAAATGCCCTTACAGGTCAAATATGCGACCGCATTTCTGCACATAACAAATATGCGGTCCACATTCTCTTCAATCTCACCGCATCTTCAAAACCCTAGTTCCAGGAAGTCACCGCATTCCAGTTATGTGGTACGCATTGTTGATATGTGGCCGCATAGTGTCATCGCATTTATTCTCTCAGCCACTTCTATAGGAGGTTTGCGATCAATTATGCGGCTCGCAAACCTGTTATGCGATCGAAAAATGGACCGCATTTCTTCACTTGGACTTGGCCACACTGACTTTTGGACTCTGCGGTTCACATGGGTATTATGCGGTCCGCATGTTGGATTTGTGGTCCGTATTTTCAACTATGCGGTCACATTTTGCCCATTCTTGTCTTTCTTCGGCTTTTTTATTCCATTTCCATATTTTTAGGTCCTCAAGCTTCATGCACTGCAAAACATCAAAATTACATAAGTATAAAAGACAATTGCATTTAAAACGAGCTAAAATCTAAGCAATTGGTATTAAATGTGCCGAAATTCTCCAGCACATCAACACCCAACTTAAACTCGTGCTTGTCCTCAAGCAACTAAAACAACTCTATCCTATTCTAGACTCCAACTAAACGACAGGAAAAAATAGTGACCATGGACGGTGTTAATCGTCAGTATTACAAGCATGCAATTTCGTTTATTTACCCTTCCTGAATGATCATTGCTATTTACAAAGAAACTGATCAACTTGTGAACTTCGAGCCTCAACCAATTTGATAGAACGTTACTCTCAGTTGAGTGCCTTTGCATTCGACTTCAAGAGCTCAACTTCTGCTAGACCTCACAGTTCAAATTCCCTCACAGGAAAGAAAGTCTCAAACTCACAATGTTTACAATGACAACAAAAGGGACATATTCACAAAGACACTCAGTCTCACAAAGAGTTTCAAGTGTTACAACACATCATACCATAAGCTTGCCCTTATTTTAATTCGTCGCCTATTCAAGAACATTTTGTTGGAGATCCATAAGGACTTTTTAAGCTTGTAATGTAGGCTTAGAGAAGGGTTGGATAAACATTTGGGTACAAGTGACTACACCATCCTTGAACACTACTCACATTTTTCTTTCTTGTTGTCCTTTGTTTCTTTTCAAACCACACAGCCCTCATTGGCTCATAGTTACCAACATCGATCTACCATAAATACCTCTCTAATTTTCTTCAAGGATACATATTTCGATATATATACAAATATTTCTTTTTCTTATCTTTTTTTTCTTTTTTTTTAATTTTCTTTTGGAACTTGAATAATTTCATGTGACCACTTTGAGGTATAGGTTCTTACACTCACTGTACAACCTTACCAATTTCCAACTTGACACCACACCCCCAACTTAGGCTTTTAGCCTCATTCTCAATGTTCATGGTGGGATGGGTTCAAAAGAGGGAATTATTTCATAAAATTGGCAAAGTTTGTAATGAGGTGACCAAAGAAAATGTTAAAGGCTCAAATAGGGTAACTAGTGATAATGTCTATCTAATGGGTAGCTTGAAAGGCTAACTAGGTTTTAAATAATACAAAGACTGCCTAAGATCATTTCTCCAACTAAATGTACTTATCATGAGCATCGAAAGACCAACCGGGCAAGTTCTAGATAACAGAAGTAAACACGAGAACTATTTAAACAAAACTAACACACATGACACATGAACTGTTTGGCTCAACATAGTTTTATACTTGGCAACTCGGAACATTCTAAGTAAGCATAGAGTCACAATGTAAGCCTCAAGTTCACCGAGATGATCAACAATATTTGTTTTATTTTTAACAACGGAAGGGTATAGGTTATTTAAAGCCATACATGCTTGAAACTAGACACTCACACCAAACCGGCCAAAATGTTTCATTCCACTGCCATGGTTCTACTATTACGCCCTTGGAAAAGAACCCGGCGAAGAAAAACCAAGGGGACTTTATTGCTAATTACTAAAGATGTACATGCATACAACTATCCAGATGTTTTTGGTTTTTTTTTATATGTACAAAGATAACACAATTATGTACAAGAGTTAAATAGAAATTTGCTTATATACACCAAGATAATTACAAAAATATATACAATATATACAAGTCTATCCCACCCCCAAATGAAAATCATGCATTGTCCCCAGTGCATAAGAAATGAGAAATAGAGTATTAGGGGCTCCCTGGGGCGCACTAAGCGCTATGGGAGTCTGTAGCCTGCGGAATGGTGGTGGGGTCACTCGCTGATACTGGGGCTGGGATTGATGAGATCGCATCCTGATGAGTGACCTCCACGGGTGGGAGTGTGACCTCCACCTGGCCTGATGATGGGACTGGGGCCTGGGAGCTACTAGTTTCGCCTGGTGATGGCGTAATGGTCGATGATGTGGCTCTGGTGACCATGTCTGCTAGCGAGTGCTCAATCGATATCCAAATAGCTGCTTCTTCTTCTTTTTATGCAGCTGTAGGGACGGAAACCTGCTTACCTTTCTCCTAGGGACCCTCATCCTCATCGGACCATGACTCCTTGTTTGTCTCCTCCTCATCTGTCTCCCCAGTCTCGGACTCGGCAGCGTGTCCGGAATCATCCCCAGAAGGGATGTCAATGTGTGCAGGGGGAGCTGGAGTCAGGGAAGCCCCGACAGTCTGTGGCTCAGGTGCTGTCATCAGTGTGGAGAAGTCAAGGTCGAACCCTGCCATAGCCATACCCGCTCCCTGCTCTCCTTCCTTGGGTAAGAAGGAGGATAGATCGAACTCCAAATTTTGCATTTTGTGGAGTTCGGTCTTCAGTGTGTCAAACTCATCACGGAGCTTGGGTAGGCCTCCAACCTCACCCCGCTCTAACCTCTAAAGTCGAACCTCAATCCGCTGGAGTCGATCTTCATAGGAGGCATGTTGTTGCTGGAGTGATGTCACTGAGGACTGGATAGGAGTAAGAGCCTACCTCATCAGAGTGGGGAGGTCCTTCAGAAACCGGTTTACCTTTGCATTGGCATGCTGAGCTAAAAGACCTAGCCTCGAAAGAGCTGGAAGGGTAGCAGAATGCTGAGCAATAGTGGCATGAGAGGTGAAATGTGGGGTGGCAGTGGATGCCACTGTGGCCGGGGGAGAAGTGGGTGGCTGGGAGTCTTAAGCAATAGAAATCTGGATCTGGATCTCTGGAAGAGAAGCAGCTACATGTGGAATCGCGTCAGTGATGCGCGTGATATAAATATCCTTCAGCGCTTTCCCCATCTTGTCATGGTATGGCAGTGAAGGGACATCCACCGCCTTTTAGAGGGCGGTGATCAAGCATGGGAAGGGCAGTGACGTGGTGGGCTGGTTGGCTCGTACCCCTAGCTCTCGGAAGATAATGTGACCGACATCAATCTTGATCCCAGTCATAATGCATGCAATGAAAGGAGATTTCTCAATACTTATGTCAGTCTCATTCCGGGATGGTATCAAGCGAGAGGTGACAAAGCTGAGCCAGAATCTACCCTCTCGTGTAAGATCTTCCTTGAATATTTTGTGTAGAGGGTCAATCCAAGAAGGGGTCCCCGTTGCGATCACTGAGGCTATTCAGGCTCGCTCACCATCTCTTGTTGGCCCACTTGACCTTATACTCCGTTGTGCCCGGACTCCAACTTTTAAAGTATAGGTCATTTATTGTGGCCTTGTCACAAAGCACTGACTTCCCCCGAACAATGGCCGACTCACTGAATACATTGTTGTGCTTGTGATGAGTTGTTCTGGAGGCCCCGTAGGATGCATAGAACTCTCACACTACTGTTTCATTGAAATCATCAGGGCACGTCAGTGAAGTAATCCCATTGTCTATCCTTGATATTCTCCAGTATGTGAGGGTATTTCTACTATAGTCCGTTCAGACTCAACTGTTTCTCCTCGAGGATTTTTCGTTTTGTCAACCCTTCTTTATACAGACTCCTAGATCATGTGTCCTCAAATCGGAGTTTGAAATCATCTCCCCTATTTCTTCTTGCCTCAGCCTGTAGGTCGACTGAGGGAAAGGTCTCCTCCTCATCAAACTAGGAGGGATGTTGAGCAAAAGGTCGGGATGGTTCTTGCCGTGAACGTTTGGCTTGTTGTGCTAGATGACTAGATGAGGTCCTCTTTTTACCAGCAATAGATTTCTTTGGAGCCATATCTGTAAAATGTGGTTGGTAAGTTCACCGCATAACATATTATGCATCCGCATAAGTGTTATGCAGTGATATCAACTCGGGTGATTCGATTCATAAATGTGGTGCACTTATGTGATCGCATAACTAGTATGCGGACCGCAAAGTGCACATCCTCGCCGCATTTCTGCCATCAACTTTTGCTAAACACACTGCCCAGGTTTACGACCACTATGCGGTCCGCATAGTCAAAATACGACCGCATATGTGTAGCAAACTTCCCATGGTTTGTTCCTTCCCTTTTACTCGCAATTTTACCCTGTTTTATGACCTTTTTGAATCACCTGCACTCTAACACACACTTTAAATTGCTCAACTTAATCAATCTAAAAAAAATTAAAATTTAAAGGGTAAACTAATAATAAAAAATAATGTTACCACACATGGGTTGCCTCCCATGAAGCGCTTGATTTAATGTTGCGGCACGACGAAGTTGGCCCCTCTTCGGGCTTACTCATTATTCGGGCATGGACCATCTTTGAGAGACAACTTTTCTACCAAGTGTTTTTCTCCATCTGTGCCCAAGTAGTCCTTGACTCGCTGCCCATTTACTTTGAAGGTTCGGAGCCCATCCTCATATTCTAATTCCACGGCTCCAAAAAGGGATACATCCACCACCTTGAATGGGTCGGACCACTTTGTATTTAGCTTGCCCGGAAACAATTTGAGCCTTGAGTTCAAAAGCAAAACCAAGTCACCCGACTTGAACTCCCTTTTCAAGATCTTTTTGTCATGGACGAACTTCATCCTTTCCTTGTACATAGCTGCACTTTCAATGCATGGAAATGGAATTCCTCCATTTCATTGAGTTGTGTTAACCTCAAATTTACAGCTTCAGCCCAGTCTAAGTTTAACCTTTTTAAAGCCCACGTGGCTTTGTGCTCCAATTCTACGGGTAGATGACAAGCCTTTCCGAAGACTAACCGATAAGGTGAAGTGCCAATAGGGGTTTTGTACGCCGTGCGGTATGCACACAGTGCGTCATCTAGCTTCTTTGGCCAGTCGGTCCTGTTGGCATTAACAGTCTTTGCTAGAATATTCTTTATATCCCGGTTGGAAACTTCAACTTGGCCACTTGATTGGGGATGATAAGGTGTGGCCACCTTATGCTTGACACCATATTTCTCTAGTAGCCCCGTGAAAGCCTTGTTACAGAAGTGAGACCCACCATCACTAAGAATGGCTCTAGAAGTGCCAAACCGCGTGAATATATTTTTCTTTAAGAATGCGGTTACATACCTTGCCTCATTGTTTGGTACGGAAATTGCTTCAACCCACTAGGACACGTAGTCCACAGCCACCAGGATGTATTTCATACGACATGAGCTTACAAAGGGGCCCACAAAATCAATTTCCCACACATCAAATATCTCGACCTCCATCACAAAGTGCATTGGCATTTCATGCCTCTTAGAGATTGATTACTGCCTCTGACATTGGTCAAAAACCTTGCCGCTTTGATTTTTATCTTGATAAATCGACGGACAATAATAGCCACATTTAAGTACTTTTGTCGTCGTTCAATTACCCCATGATGACATGTTTAGCTTAAAGTGTATATATTTCTATGTATGTCGCCTCGTGTTTTACTTTTGTTTCGTGAGTTTAGATGTTAAATATGATGATTTATATTAATTTGAATTGTTTTTATTTTTAGGAATGATTCGGGATCAATCGGAAGCGAAATGCGCGAAATCATAGCAAAAAATGGACGAAATCGGAAAACCAGGGATTTGGGTGCCACAACCAGTGCTGGGTGCCACAGGCAGCACTGGGCGCCACCTGTGGCACTGGAGGCAGTGAGCAGTTCATGGGCAGCACCCTGGTGGGTGCTGGGCGCTGGGCGCCGGGCAGGGCGCCAGTTACGAGGAATTTTCCTGTTTTGCTCGGGACAAGGTTATTTCGGCCCAAACCCTACCCAACGTTTATAAAAGGAATTCTAAGCTTTTTTTTTGGTTCTTGAGGCCACTTTGGAGAGGATATACACACGGGATCATTAGGAACCAAAGGATTATCAGTTTTCTTCATCTTATTCTACTATTTTCAATGTATACAACACTTATGCAATTGTGTTATTTTAGAATGAGCGGCTAAACACCCATCGTTCTGGGGTTTTGGTTTAGCCATGGATATTGTTATTCGACATTAATTTAACCATGGATATAGTTCATTCAATATATGGTTGTTTCTTCAATTCTGCATGTAATTGCTTAATTGTCTGGCCAGCAGTTAGGTTCTATATACTATTTATGTTATGCTTGCGAAAGCCGTATATAGATTAGAGAAGAATTGAAGAGAGTGCGATCTTAACCCTTAAGGGGAGCGGATTTGTGGTTAGGTTAGGAATATACCTAGTAACCGTGCTTAATTAAACATCGTAATCTTAGTTCTTTCTAATAGATTAATTTCATAGGAATATAGGTGTTAATCTATTGAGAATAGGCGAGTAGTGCTTTGGGAGAAGGCTATGAGAGCATTTATCGATTAATTAGTAACCATGAGTGAATTATATGAAAGGGAGAGTTAATTAGAATGCAATACGAGTGGTGAATTGATCACAACCCTGGAATAGTTGTCTCTACTGAATACACAACAATACTCTCGTCACTTGATAATTAGTTATTTCATAGAATCGAAGTATAAATTAGTTACATTCCTGGATTTTATTTTGGCTTGATTAAATAACAATTAGAGTGATTCATCAAGTAGTTTATGCAAGTCCCTGTGGTTTCGACACTCGATTTAACATTATATTACTTGCTACGACCACGTATACTTGCGTGTGCGTTTGGGACCAACAACTTTTTGGCGCCGTTGTCGGGGACTTGAATATAGACTACATTCTAGTTTTTGTTTTAATTCTTTATTTCATTGATTCTAATGTCACGTGATTTTTTCTCTAATGTCAGGATCTTCGATTGAATGCGTAGGGTCAGAAGCCAGGACAGACTTGATGGCTTTGACCCCGAACCTGAGAGAACATGTCATAGGAGGTTGAGAGAAGCAACAGATACAGACAATATTCAGAACCTCATCCAATTTCCTATGAACATGGCAGAGGAACAACAAATGGTTGTTCAGGAGGTAGCAATGCCCAGTATTGCTAATGTTACCTCTAGCATCGTGAAGCCCAGAATCACTGGGAACTTTGAGCTGAAACAGAGCATGATCCAACTACTTCATGCAAACGGGCAGTTTTTGGGTCTTCCACACGAGGATCCATAGCATCACATTCTGAACTTCTTGGATATTAGTGATACTTATATCACTAACGGGGTCACGCCATATTATGTGAGGCTCACGCTTTTCGCATTCTCTCTGTTGGGAGAAGCAAAGTGATGGTTAAAGGCAGAACCAGCTAATTCCATTACAACATGGAGCGATTTGGCGAGAACATTTCTGGCAAGGTTCCTTCCTTCAGGCAAGACTGCAAAGATCAAAAGTGAGATAGTCTCCTTTAAACAGAAAGCAGGCGAATATTTATACTCAGCATGGGAAAGGTTCAAAGGGATACTCAGAGATTGTCCTCATCATAATCAGACAAACGAAGTGTTAGTTCACACTTTCATTGAGGGGCTCCATCCCCAAACAAAAATTGTGGTAGATGCAGCAGCTGGAGGTCAGGTATTGGAGAAGAATTATGATGAAATATTTGCATTATTGAATAAATTCTCCAAAAGCAATCCAGACTGGCAAGGTGATATGGGAAGGAATTTGGTTCAAAAGTCACCAGGGGTTCTTGAACTAGATTTTGTCTCAGCATTATCAGTTCAGATATCTACATTGACTAACCAAGTCAATTAGATGAACCTGATCATTAACAAGCAACAGGCCCAGCCAGTGCAACCAGTGCAACAGATTCAGGTTTTTTGTGAAGTTTGTGGAGAGGGTCACATGAGCAATCTATGCCCAGCGAATCTAGAGTCTGTATATTTTTTGGGTGATGTAAATCGAGGCCAAACAAATCAGTATGGGGACACTTACAATCCCAACTGGAGGAACCACCCAAATTTCTCTTGGGGTGGTAATCAAGGCAATCAGAATCAATATCGGCCTCAAGCACCTCAACAACAATACAGACCACCCCAGGCTAAACAATTATCTAGCTTTGAGGAAATTATGAAGAGAATGATGAATGATCAACTTGATTTCAATCAGAAAATAATGGCTGATCACTAGGACCAAGCAGAAATAATGAGAAACTTGGAACGTCAATTGGGGCAACTTGTCAGTTCCCAAAATACCATACCAGTAGGAGCTCTTCCTAGTGATACTGAGCCTAATCCTAAGTCTCAAGTCAATGCAATTACCTTGAGAAATGGAAGAATACTAGAAGAAGCTCTAAGGACAAAGAAGAATACAGCTCATCCTGAAGGAGAATTAGTTCCCAAGCGAGTTGAGGGGAATGAGAAAGAAGATAAAGGACCCGAGCCAGTAATTGAAACAAGGCCACCACCTCCGTTTCCACAGAGACTGCAGATGCAAAAAGATGATGCTAAGTACAAGAGATTCCTAGATATGTTGAGCCAAGTGAGTGTGAATTTGCCTTTGGTGGAATTTTTGCAAGAAGTGCCTAAGTATGTGAAGTATCTTAGAGATATTGTGGCAAATAAACGAAGACATGCAGAGTTCGAAACAGTACTGAAGACTGTAGTGCCAGAGTTCAGAGTAAACTTCCTCCTAAGTTGCAGGATCCTGGGAGTTTCACAATTCCTTTGTCTCTTGGAAAACAAGAACTTGGTAGAGCCCTGTGTGATTTAGGGGCTAGTATAAATTTGATGCCATCGTCTTTGTTCAAGAAACTCGGATTGGGGGTTCTTAGCCCTACCACAATCACCTTACAGTTAGCAGATAGGTCGCTAATTATGTCGGAAGGAATTATTGAAGATGTGCTAGTTCGAGTGGGAAAGTTTATTATTCCCGCTGATTTTATTCTGCTTGATTGCGAGGCAGATGAGGAAGTGCCCATTATTTTGGGCTGACCATTCTTGGCTACTGGTGGAGCAATTATTGATGTGAGGGCATGGAAGTTAAAAATGATAGTTGACGGTTAAGAGGTCACTTTTAATGTGTACAAGGCACTTAAACTCCCAAAGCATTATGAGGACCTATGCATGATTACTGTGGTCGACGTGAAGGGGATAGAGCAGTCTCCTTATGTGAATGGCAGTGATCCAGAGGAGAAGGTGTTGCAAGCTGAGGGTGTAAAGATAATTGAGAAAAGAACATGAGATGAAAAAGGAGACATGTTAATAGCGTGCAAAAAGGATAGACTTCATGGGAGAAAAAAGAAGAGAAAGCACCATGCCTGAGCAGAGTAGCAGAGTCGTGCCACGACTATAAATAAAGCGCTTGTTGGGAGGCAACCCATCCTGTATATCTATTCTGTTTTTAATTATTTTTCTAGTGTCGAGTTTTTTGTTGTTTTTATTTTGCAGAGTAGGGGAAGTCTGAGTACCCAAAGTTGAAGCTGAGGGGCATGTTTGAGCTTAAGTGTGGGGTCATCCCGACTCTAAAGATTGAGAATCATGTTCGAGCTAGGCCCGAAAGGGTCTCAGGGAGTATTTCTCACCCTTGTGTTAATGTTTTTCTTTGTGATCATGTATCGAGGACTATGCATAACATAAGTGTGGGGTGGGGAAACTACTTTCTGAAGTGTAATTATATAAAATTATTGTTTTGTTTTTTTTTAGAAAAATCTCGAACTTTTCCCAATGATGGATCTGTTGGACAATTTTCTTGAGGGATAAAGTCCGATTTAAAAATGCCAAAAAGATTTTTTTTATTTTTTGTAGGATAGTTAGGTAGTATCCCTTGGTTTTTCTTTGGGAAACAGTTCTTTTCCAAGGGTGTAACTTGAGCAGGGTACTTTAAAATTATTTTTTTTAGAGTAGTTAGGAAGAAACTGAGTAACTTGGAGATACCCATTGACATGTTTGGTGCCGGCATATTAGATTATGACATACATTCTTCTTTCCCTTGTATTCGGGTTGACTTGTGATGCCGAAGAAAATAAATAGCCTATTTTGTGATGCCTTAGCTCAGTTGCTTGACTTGTATGCTACATAGGGTAAATCACTTAATTCTCTCAATTTTGTGTGCTTGCTTGACTTGAGAGTTGAATAAAACCGTTGTGATTGAGTCATGTGCAATGTGTGAGTGAGGTTTAGTGATTTTCTATGCTATCATGTGTAGTCTAGAACTTTCCCCGTGTGTTAATCGAAGCGAAATTGTAGGTTATGCTAGTCTAGGAGATGACGTAGGCATTTTCTTCCTTGATCATGGATGTGCTTTCCACATGAAAATTAGAAATTCCCATTGCTAACCCCTTTGAGCCTTTAAACCTTTTCTTTGGTACCCACATTACAAGTCGTACCCTTATTTTGTTCTTAAATTGAGATTTTTGCACCTTTTCCTCCTAAGGCACTTAGTCGCTAAAAAAAATAAGGTGAGATAAAGGGAATTAACTTTGGAGTGGAGCCATGGAAGGGCCCGTTGGTGCACTAAAATTGTATTCAAAAGTCACTAGCCATTGAATCCTCGTGTATGGAGTGTGTGTAGGAAAGAAAAAAAATGATAGTAAAAGTATGTACAAAAAGATACACACCTCCAATTTTTATTAATTTGTGCTAGTGAAAATATAGAAGTGCTTAATTGAAAAAGGGCTATGTTGAATATGAGTTGTGACAAGGGGAATTGGTTGAGAAGAATATGTGTTGATTTGTGAAGGTAGTGTATTAAAGTGCTTAGGAGGGTTAGTCACCATTACAAATATATCCTACCTGTCCCTTAGCCTACATTACAACCTTAAAAGTCCTAATTGATCCTAGATTTGGCTGACTTGAATTAGTAGAGATCTACACTACGGCCAAGCTTATGGTACGACCACGGGATGCATATGAATTCTTTGTGAAAGTGAGTGAATTTGTTCAATTGTGTGATGTCCATAAATTATGTTCAAAAGCATATTTGAATGTGTGGACTAATTATATTCACTCTTTTATTGTTGGTGAGGGCACGTGATCTCATGAACGATTGGTAATGTTGTAAACTTTCTTGTTGGGTAGGTGCGTGAATTGAGAGGGCTTAGTGGTTGCAAGTTGACTCTTGAGGTTGGGTGGTTGCAATTAGGTTGTTGGTATAATTGATTTAATTGTTATACTTGGGCATGTTTAAAGAAGGTGAAGAATGTGAAATTTTGTATGTTCATACTTGATTGCCGGTATCGATATAGGTAAGGGGTAAGGTGTGTGATTGAAAAGTAAAATACTCCTTGATAATGAACCTTGCACGTGTTGAAGGCTAGTAGATTGTCCCATTTCTCGAGGACGAGCAAGAGTCTAAGTGTAGGGTGTTGATGTTTAGCTTAAAGTGTATATATTTCTATGTATATCGCCTCATGTTTTACTTTTGTTTCGTGAGTTTTAGATGTAAAATGTGATGATTTATATTAATTTGAAGTATTTTTATGTTTAGGAATGATTCAGGATCAATCGGGGGCGAAACGCGCGAAATCAGAGGAAAAAACGGACGAAATCAAAAAACCCGAGATTTGGGCACCACAGGCAACGCTGGGAGCCACCTATGGCGCTGGAGACAGTGAGAAATTCATGGGCAGTGCCCTGGTGGGCGCTGGGCAGGGCACCAATTACGAGGAATTTTCCTGTTTTGCCCGAGACAAGGTTATTTCGGCCCAAACCCTAACCAACGTGTATAAAAGGAATTCTAAGCTTATTTTTGGGTTTTTAAAGCCACTTTGGGGATGATATACACACGGGATCATTAGGATGCAAAGGATTATCAGTTTTCTTCATCTTATTCTATTATTTTCAATATATACAACACTTATGCAATTGTGTTATTTTAGAATGAGCAGCTAAACACCCATTGTTCTGGGGTTGTGGTTTAGCCATGGATATTGTTATTCGACATTAATTTAACCTTGGATATAGTTCACTCAATATATGGTTGTTTCTTCAATTCTGTGTTTAATTTCTTAATTATCTGGCCAGCAGTTAGGTTCTATATACTATCTATGTTATGCTTGGGAAAGCCGTATATAGATTAGAGAAGAATTGAAGAGAGCGCGATCTTAATCTTTCAGGGGAGCGAATTTGTGGTTAGGATAGGAATATACCAAGTCACCGTGCTTAATTAAACAGCGTAATCTTATTGCGTTCTAATAGATTAATTTCATAGGAATATAGGCGTTAATCTATTGAGAATATGCGAGTATTGCTTCGGGAGAAGGCTATGAGAGCATTTATCAATTAATTAGCAACCATGAGTGAATTTAATGATAGGGAGAGTTAATTAGGATGCAATACGAGTGGTGAGATCAAAACCCTGGAATATTTGTCTCTACTGAATACACAACAATACTTTCGTCACTTGATAATTAGTTATTTCATAGAATCGTAGTATAAATTTGTTACATTCCTGGATTTTATTTTGGCTTGATTGAATAACAATTAGAGTGATTCAGCAAGTAGTTTACGCAAGTCCCTGTGGGTTCGACATTTGATTTAACATTATATTACTTGCTATGACCACGTATACTTGCGTGTGCGTTTGAGGCCAACAATGACCCCCAACCGGTGAGTCATGGCATGCCTTTAGAATTGGCATCATCTCTTCTTCTGGAACGCATCTCCTAATGATGTTATCAATGCAAATGCGGAATAAGAATGGTTCTTCCCAATAATATTGCCGGCACCTCTCTCAAAAACTTCTTCTTGTTGTAAGCTTTCAGTCCATCCGGAATGAGGTCACTAACCAAGTAGTTAGCAATATCGGCGTACCAAGGAGTAGATGAAGAAGACAATGCCAAAATATGCTCATCCGGGAAAGCATCATTGATGTAAATATTTTCCTTCGGTCCTCCGTCCTCTTCAAGCCTAGAGAGATGATCCGCTACTTGGTTTTTTGTGCCCTTACGGCCTTTGACTTCAAAGTCAAATTCTTGCAATAGGAGGACCCACCGTATTAACCTGGGTTTGGCATATTTCTTGGCCATGAGATAGCGAGGAGTGGCATGGTCGGTATACACCACCACCCTAGACCCCAACAAATAAGCTTGGAACTTTTGAAAAGCATATACAATGGCAAGAAGCTCTTGCTCTGTCACAGTATAGTTCACTTGTTCCTCGTTGGCTGTCTTGCTTGCATAATAAATGGGATGAAGAACCTTGTTATGTCGTTGACCAAGAACTTCTCCAATAGCTACACCACTACGTCACACAGGAGTTCGAATGGAGGAGACCAATCCAGTGTGACAATAATAGGTGCCGTGGTGAGCTTCTCCTTTAGCTCCTCGAATGCCTTAAGGCACTTTCATCAAACACAAACTTGGCATCTTTTTTAAGGATCTTGCACATAGGATTTGCAGTTTTGGAGAAGTTCTTACCTACCACCGACAAATCGTCCATGAAAACCTCTAGGAAATCCTCCACCATGTCTGAGAAGATGGACATCATGCATCTTTGAAAGGTAGTCGGACCAATGCATAAACCAAACGGCATCCGGCTAAAGGCGAAGGTTCCATATGGGCAAGTGAATTTTTTCTTTTCTTGGTCCTCCAATGCTATCTTGATTTGGTTATAGCCAGAATACCCATCGAGGAAGCAATAGAATGATCTTCCTGCTAGCCGATCAAGCATTTGATCAATAAAAGGCATAGGGAAATGATCTTTGCACGTGGCACTGTTGAGCTTCCGATAGTTCATGCATATATCCACCCGGTGACCGTCCGTGTAGAGATAAGCTCATTCTTTTCATTTTGAATTACTGTCATGCCTCCCTTCTTTGGTACGCATTGCACCGGACTCACCCATGGACTATCCGCAATGGGGTAGATAACCCTGGCATCTAACCACTTGATTATCTCTTTCTTGACCACCTCTTGCATCAATGAATTCAACCTCCTTTGGTTTTCAACACTCGGCTTGCTCCCGTATTCCAATTGGAATCCCTCGGATGTCTGCTATTGTCCATCCAATTGCTTATCGGTGTTCCCGCAATACATTCAACAATTTTCCTACCTGCACATCATCCAATAAAGAGGAAACGATTATGGGTAAAGTATCATTAGAGCCAAGGAATTTGTACCTCAAATGTGACGGAAGTGGCTTAAGCTCAAGGTGTGGTGGCTCCAAGATGGAAGGCTTTGCGAGAGGAGTGGCTCTCTTCTCCAAGTCAAGAGAGAGCTTCCTCGGTGCATAAGAGTAGGATCCGCGTCCTTCCAATGCATTCACGACTTCTACATACCCCTCCATCTCCTCTCCATCAAAATTTACCAAGATTTCCGCCAAGGACTCACCAAGGCACTCTTCCTCCATCATCATGTCACTAGCATCCTCGACCTCATCAACGACATCTATTACCGAGATCCCTTCATATGCGTCTGGCAACTTTATACCCTTACTAGCCTGGAAAGTGACTTCCTCATCATTCACTCAGAATTTGATTTCATTTCGTTCTGAATCCATCAAGGCTCTTCCCGTGGCAAGGAATGGTCTTCCCAATATGATAGGAATTTACTTTTCAACCGCACAATCAAGGATAACAAAGTCAGCCGGGAGGAGGAACTTCCCCAATTTTACTAAGACATCATCAACAATACCCACGGGTTTCTTGATTAAACGGTCGGCCATTTGCAATCTCATACTTGTGGGTCTTGGAAACCCCAGTCCTGGTTGCGTGTCAATAGCAAGAGGCAACAAATTTATGCTAGCACCATTATCACAAAGTGCCCTTTCAAAATCTCTCAATCCGATAGTACATAGAATGGTGAATGCTCCTGGGTCTTCCTTGTTCTCAATGGTGGTTGTGGCAATAATAGAACTAACCCGGTGAGTCATGTTCACCACTTCATCCTTGGTGGATCTCTTCTTGGTCATCAAGTCTTTTAAATATTTGGCAAATCCCGGCATCTCTTGGAAAGCCTCCAAGAAAGGGATGTTACTGACAATTGCTTCAAAATATCATAAAACTTCTTCAACTTGCCATCATCTACCCTCCTTGCAAGCCTTTGAGGGAATGGAGGAGTAGGTCAAGGAATCGGTGGAGGAGCTTTTGGGGTCTCCTTCACCCTTTCCTTAACCTCCTCATGTTTTGCTTTTTGGGTTTTCACCTCTTGTGAAAGCTTCTCACTTTCAACAACAACCGGCACTTCGACTTGTACCTCAACTTCTTGCTCAAGATCATCTATTTCAACTCACTCTCACCTTGAAGTACCTTACCGCTTCTAGTTGTAATAGCCATGAAATGAGAAGATGAACCGCTCACATTACCCTTTGGGTTGACGATTTTATCACTTGGAAGAGTACCTTTTAGCTTAAGGTTTTGTTCTCTTGACAAGTTTCGCATTTGCATATCAAGCTTTTGTATAGAGGCGTTATGTGACCCCACGATTTCGGACATGTTCTTCATTGTAGCATCACCTCTCTCTTGATTTTGCAAGATCTTTTCAAGCATCCTTTATAACTTGGATTCATTTGAAGGACCCACCTTGTAATATTGTCCCTTTGGTGGAACATAGGGGTTGGAACTCCTGTTGGCATAATTGCTATTGTTGTTGTTCTAATTAACTTTACTCGAACCACCTTGGTCATTGCGCCAATTTTGTCAGCCTTGCCCTTGCGGGTTTGGCCTCCATTGATTTTGTTGGCGATATCCTCCTTGAGAATTATGAACAGAGTTGGCTTCTTCAAACTCTTCATTTCCCGTCGGATGCATGTCTTCCACAACATTTACTTTCTTCGTTTGGCTCTCCGTGAACATCTTTGTCAACACATAAATGTTGTTGGCAAGACCGACAATCAATACTTTGATCATATTGGTAAGAGAAGGAGTACCATAAGAAATTCCACCACTATCATCTTCGGAATGCCATGCTTGATTGTGTTTGGCCATTTTATCCAGAATGTGTGAAATTCGGGTGAATGATTTTTCCATGAAAGCTTCGTCTGCTGCATTTTTTGCTATGGACTGAGACAATGGATCCAAACCCATGTAGAACTTCTCCATCAGAATGCCATCCGGAAATCCATGGTTTGGTGACCTCAATAAGTACAACTTGAATCGGTCCCACGCTTCATGTAAGTGTTCTCCTGTTATTTGTTTGAAGATGAAAATGTTTCTCTAAGTTCAGACTTCTTGCTCTAAGGGAACCACTTGGACAAGAAGGCAAGGACAATGTCGGGCCAATAAGTGATGGATTGAGGAGGTAGATTTTGAATCCACTTTCTCACCTCTCCAGTCAATGAGTATTTGAATACTCGCAATCTCAAGGCGTCGTCTGTTACATTGTTCTACTTATGCATGGCGCATATACCCAAGAAGTTCCTAAGGTGTTGCGTTGGATCATCATCGGTAGAGTTTCTGAATAATCCTTCCTCTTTAAGCATTAGGATTAACCCATGTTCTACTTTGAATGTAGCAGCTTCCACCCGTGGAGGAAGGATAGCGTTGGTATCATCAAGATATTCCTCAATGTCCGCAAAGGGATTCTCATCTTCCTCATACTCGTCCATTCTCACCTATCACACCAAGCAAAGAAAGCAAAATGTGATGGAATAGAAACGATGTAAAGTAAAGTGCACACTAGTTAGTAATTTCAAAACCGTATTCCCCGGAAACGGCGCCAAAATTTATTACGCTCAAATTACACCTTAAAATAGTATAAAGCGATCGATGTCAAAAAATAGTAACCAAACGAGGTTGGGCTCGAATCCCACAGGGAATAGGCGTGAAATGTTTACTTGAGTAGTGTGAATCTTAACTTAACTCGTATTTCTATTTTGTTAGAGTAACAACAGTATTGTAGTAGATTGAATTGTAACTTAATAACAAAGACGATTAAAATAGGTTGTAATTAATTTGATTATCTAGACCAAGGTTATGTCCCCTTCAATGAAGTTTAATGCTACCGGGGTTAATACGATATATTTCTAATGGAAGGTCCTTTTGATATGCAAATGATTTCTAAATGACTACCCAATATTTTCAAATAGTTGGGTAGTATTTCTCTTTATGATTTTTCTAAATATAAAAGAGTTGAAATTAAGAGTAATCAATTCATGCCAAATAAATACACTTATACCTAAGTGATTCCATTAAACAAGGTTTAAAACCTTGAGTCCTTGATATTTACTCCTACCAAACCCTAACTCACTTTTCCAAGTAGAGAAAGAATATAATGGCGCTTGCTAATGTTTGCAGCCACTAACAATAAATGAATAATGAGAAGTAAATAAATATCAACCAAGCATTATACATATATTCAATTTTAAACACCCATCGACATTACACCCATTTAGGGTCCACAATCTTAGTATTTAAAACTAGCCACACATGCTAAAATACAAAAGCAAAGGAACATTAAATGTCATAAATGCTTACAAAAGTGCAAGATTCTTCACTTGAAAACTTCCAAAAGATGAGACTATTCAAAGTTTGGATTGTAGCTCTTTTTCCAGACAGGATGCCCCCACAAAACCCTAATAAATCTATTTATAGTGGGCTAAAGCTCGGGGCCAATTTCAGATAAAAATGCCCTTACAGGTCAAATATACGACCGCATTTCTATCGCATAACAGATATGCGGTCCAAATTCTCTTTAATCTCACCGCATCTTAAAAACCCTAGTTCTAGGAAGTCATCGCATTCCAGTTACGCAGTCTACATTGTTGATATGCGGCCGCATAGTGTCATCGCATTTATGCTCTAAGCCACTTCTATAGGAGGTTTGCGATCCATTATGCGGCCCGCAAACCTATTATGCGGTCGCATAATGGACCAATTTTCTTCACATGGACTTGGCCACACTGACTGTTGGACTCTGCAGTTCACTTGGGCAGTATGCGGTCCGCATGTTGGATTTGCGGTCCGCATGTTGGATATGCGGTCCGCATTTTCAACTATGCGATCTCGTTTTGCCCATTCTTGTGTTTCTTCGGTTTTTTGATTCCATTTCCATGTTTTTGGGTCCTCAAGCTTCATGCACTGCAAAACATCAAAATTACATAAGTATAAAAGACAATTGCATTTAAAACGAGCTAAAATCTAAGCAATTGGTATTAAATGTGCCGAAATTCTCCGGCATATCATATTGACATTTAGAAAATTGATGTAATAGTTTAAGCATTTAGACGCTCATGAATTAGTGACACCCTAATGTTTGGGGCTCGTTTTATGCATTTTTATTTCAAATTAAGCTAAACTTTGATTGTTATGGGAATTTCTAATATCTAAAAGCATTAGTTAACCTTGTATTTTAAATTGGTAGTATTTTTGGGAAAATAGGATTGACTAGTATCACGATAGGCGCCATCACGAAAGGGTTTATATTTGGCTCGTGAAAAGTTCGTATCAGATCCTAGGTTACATAGGTCTCACGAGTCATGAGCGAGTTAGTAGAGTCTTGCGGATCTGTACGGAGACGTCTATACTTATCTTCGACAGGCTGCAGAATCCTTAGCTAAATTTCACATTCTTGGATTCTTGTCATGCGATCTGTTTAGTGTAGTTACTAAACATCTCTTATTTCATTCTCTCATAGATGGTGAAGACTCTTTCTACCGGTCAGGAGGAACAGTTATTAGTACCACCAGCCAGCACCGCAAGAGGCTGAGGCCGCGGTAGAGGACGTGGTAGGGATAGAGTCACTGCCCGTGCAGCAGCTGGGGAAGCACCTGCAAATCCCCTATTTGTCCCAGATCAGGACTAGGTTCTCGTGGTAGATGTTCCCGCCGGACCAGCTCAGGCACCACCAGTGCCTATTGTGATTCCTGGCCTTCTGGAGGCCCTAGCCCATATTTTATCATTATGTACTGGACTTGCTCTGGCAATCTTAGTTACTACGACCGCAACCATTTCTCAGGCCTGGGGAGGCACCCAGACTCCCACCGCCCGCACACCGGGGGCACCATCAGTCCAGTCGGTTGCAGTTGCTCAGGAGCATATAGTTCCTGCTATGTCGGAGGATGATCAGCGTAGGTTGGAGAGGTTTGGGAGACTCCAGCCTCCACCTTTCAGTGGCTTAGAGAGAGAAAGGATGCCCAGGATTTATTGAATAGGTATTAGAGGATACTCCACACAACTGGTATTCTGGAGACTTGTGGGATATATTTCAGGTTTTCGGGGCTTCACTCAGATGGTAGGAGACTTACAAGCGGCGTAGGCCGATTGGTTCAGTACCCTCATTTGGTAGTAGTTCTCCATGGTATTTTTTTAAAAGTTCGTAGAGAAGTTGCGCAGACAGTTTGAGCAGCTTCGCCAGGGTGATGTGTCAATGAAGCAGTATGAGATGTGATTCTATGAGTTGGCCCATCATGCTATCTGGTTGCTTCCCACGGATAGAGAGAGGATCATGAGGTTTATAGATGGTCTCACTTTTCAGCTTCGGTTGCTTATGACCCGAGAGAGGGTATCTGGTGCTACCTTTGATGAGGTTGCTGACATTGCTCGATAGATTAAGATAGTCCATGGTCACGAGAGGGTTGCGAGGGAGGCCAAGAGGCCTTGTGGACCAAGTGGATTCAGTGGTGCTCCTCATGGGGGTCAGTTTCAGCACAGTAGAGGCTGTTCATTCAGGCATGCTCAGTTAGCTCACCCACTCCGTCGTGGTGCATTATCTAGCTATGGTTCTCATATTCATCAGCAGGGCCAGTCATCATTCAGTGCACTGCCAGCACAGAGTTCTCATTATGCCCCATCCGCTCAGGTATCTCCATGTAGTTCTTTTGGGCATTAGGAGCAGCATTTTCCTTTAGAGGAGGGGTTGTTTCGAGCGCGGGGATTTTGGTCACATTATGAGATATTTCCCTAGGCTCTTGGTGGGACTCCACAATGGGGTACTCGCTCGATGGCACTAGCACCAGTTCCTCCACCACCCGCCCAACCAGCTGGGGGTGGACCTCAACCAGCGAGGGGCAGAGCCCAGTTAGCTCGGGGTCGCCCGAGAGGGGGAGGCAGATCAGGGGGTGGCCATGCCCGTTTCTATGCCCTCCCAGATAGATCGGTTGTTGTTGTTTTAGATGTTGTGATCACAGTTATTGTCTCAGTCTTCACAGAGATGCCTCTGTATTATTTGACCCTGGTTCTACATATTCATATGTTTCCTTGTATTTCGCTCATTTTCTAGATATGCCTCCTGAGTCTTTAGCTTTATATGTTCATGTATCTACTCCGGTGGGTACTAATATTGTTGTGGACCACGTATATCGGTCATGTTTGGTGTCTATTGGGGATCAAGAGACCCGAGTAGACCTTTTGTTTCTCAGTATGGTTGATTTAGATATTATATTGGGTATGGATTGGTTATCTCCATGTCATGTTGTTTTATATTTTCACGCAAAGGCCGTGACTTTAGTGATGCTGGGAGTTCCGAGGGTAGACTGGAGTAGATATATATACTATGTACCGAGTATGGTGATTTCATATTTGAAGGCTCAGTGTATGGTTGAGAAGGGATGTCTCTCTTACTTGGATTTTGTGAGAGATGTTAGTGCAGGGTCTCCTGCCATTGATTATGTTCCGGTGGAATGTCGTTTTCCAGATGTATTTCCTGCAGACTTGTCGGGCATGCTTCCTAACAGGGATATTGACTTTGGTATTGATTTGGTGCCGGGCACTCAACCCATTCTATTCCACCGTGTCGTATGGCACCGATGGAGTTGAAGGAAATGAAAGAACAGTTTCAGGAACTCCTTGATAAGGGGTTTACTCAGCCTAGTGTGTCACTTTGGGGTGCATCGATTCTATTTATGAATAAAAAGGATGGTTCCATGTAAATGTGCATCGACTACAGGAAATTCAACAAGGTCACAGTCAAAAACAAGTATCCTTTGCCTCATATTTATGATTTATTTGACCAACTTCAGGGAGTGAGGGTGTTCTCCAAGATTGATTTGAGGTCCGGGTATCATCAGCTAAAGATTCGAGATTCAGATATTCTTAAGACAGCTTTCAGGACCCCTTATGGCCTTTATGAGTTCTTATTGATGTCTTTTGGGCTGACCAATGCCCCAGCAACGTTCATGTATTTGATGAACAGTGTATTTCAGCCATATTTGGACTCGTTCGTTATTTTATTCATTGATGACATCCTGCTATACTCTCGTAGCCAGGAGGAGCATGCTCAGCATTTGAGGATTGTATTATAGAGATTGAGGGAGGAGAGGCTTTATGCAAAGTTCTCCAAGTGTGAGTTTTGGCTTGGGTCAGTAGAATTCTTGGGGCACCTGGTGTCCAATGAGGGTATCCAGGTGGTCCGAAGAAGATAGAGGCAGTGCAGAGTTGGCTTAGACCATCCTCAGCCAAGGAGATTAGGAGCTTTCTTGGTTTGGCTTGTTATTACTGTCACTTTGTAGAGGGATTTTCATCTATTGCATCACCCTTGACATAATTGACCCAAAAGGGTGCCCCATTCAGGTGGTCGGATGAGTGTGAGGAGAGCTTTCAGAAGCTCAAGACTACCTTGACCACAGATCCAGTGTTAGTTCTCCCAGCAGCTTCGGGTTCTTATACCGTATATTGTGAGGCCTCGGGGATAGGAATTGGATGTGTTTTGATGCAGGAGGTTAGAGTGATTTCCTATACCTCACGCCAGTTGAAGACCCATGAGAATAATTATCTGGTGCATAATCTTGAGTTAGCAGTCATTGTTCACGCCTTGAAGATTTGGCGTCATTATTTGTATGGGTTTCATTATGATATTTATACTGATCAACGGAGTCTACAGCATATGTTCTACCCGAAAGACCTTAATTTGCGTCAGTGGAGATGGTTGGAGCTTCTTAAGGACTATGATATCATTATTTTATACCATATTGGGAAGGCCAATGTGGTGGCCGATGCTTTGAGTCGCCGGGTAGAGAGTTTGGGGAGTTTAGCTTATCTTTCTACAATAGAAAGACCTTTGGCATTGGATGTTCAGGCCTTAGCGGGCCAGCTTGTGAGGTTGGATATTTTGGAGCCTAGTCGGGTATTGGCTTGCGTGGTCTCCACGTCTTCTCTTTATGACTGTATTAGGGAGCGCCAGTATGATGACCCCCACTTACTCATTTTTCAAGACAGGGATCGGTGAGGTGATACTAGGGATGTGACGATTGGTGATGAAGGCATGTTGAGCTTGCAGGGCTAGATATGTGTGCCTAACGTAGATGAGCTTCGGGAGTTGATTCTTGAGGAGGCCCACAGCTCGCGGTATTCCATCCATCCGGGTGTCTCAAAGATGTACCAGGATTTGAGAGAGCACCATTTGGTGGAGACGGATGAAGAAGGATATAGTTGGGTTTGTAGCTCGGTGTCTCCACTGTCAGCAGGTTAAGTATGAGCATCAGAGACCGGGTGGCTTGCTTCATAGGTTAGATATTCCAGAGTGGAAGTGGGAGCGGATCACCATGGACTTCGTAGTTGGGCTCCCATGGACTTCGAGGAAGTATAATGCCATTTGAGTTATTATGGATCAGCTGACCAAGTCTGCGCACTTCATTCCTGTTGGTACTACTAATACTTCAGAGCGGTTGTCTGAGATTTATATCCGAGAGGTTGTTCGCCTGTATTGTGTGCCAGTTTCCATCATTTCAGATAGAGGTACTTAGTTAACATTGCAGTTTTGGAGGGCCGTGCAGCGAGGGTTGGGTACTCAGGTTGAGTTGAGCATAACTTTTCACCCTCTGACGGATAGACAGTCCTAGCGCAGTATTTAGATAGTGGAGGACATGTTGCGCGCCTGTCTTATTGACTTTGGGAGTTTATGGGACAAGTTTCTACCACACGCAGAGTTTGCATATAACAACAGTTATCAGTCGAGCATTCAAATGGCTCCGTACGATGATTTACATGGGAGGATGTGTAGATCAAACGTTGGATGGTTTGAGCCGAGTAAGGCAAGGCTCTTGGGTGAAGATTTAATCCAGGATGCATTAGATAAGGTGAAGTTGATTCCGGAGCTGCTTCACACAGCGCAGTCTATGTAGAAGAGCTATGCGGACAGGAAGGTCCGAGATGTGTCATTTATTTTTGGGGAAAAGGTCTTGTTGAATGTATCACCCATGAAGGATGTTATGAGGTTTGGGAACAGAGGAAAGTTGAGACCCCGGTTCATTGGGCCTTTTGAGGTGCTTGAGAGGATACTGGAGATGGCTTATAAGCGTGCCTTGCCACCCAGTTTGTTGAGTTTGCACCCGGTATTTTATGTTTTCATGCTCCGGAAGTATGTTGGTGATTTGTCCCGTGTCTTGGACTTTAGCCCAGTTCATTTGGAGGGTGATATGACTTATAATGTGGAGCCGGTGGGTATTTTTGATCGGCGGGTCCGAAAGTTGAGGTCAAAGGACATAGTTTCAGTGAAGGTGCAATAGAGAGGTCAGATCGTCGGGGAGGCCACCTGAGAGACCGAGCGGGAGATTCAGAGCACATATCCACACTAATTTGAGACTCCGGTTATGTTCCTAGATTCGTTCGAGGATGAACGTTCATTTAAGAGGGGGAGGATGTTACGACCTGACCAGTCGTTTTGAGAGTTACAGCCTTGTTTCCCCCTTTTTTTGCTTCTTTATGAGTTATTCAACTATATTGTGCGGTATCGAGTTAGTTGTCTCGGGTCCGGAGTGGTCTTGGAGTGAAATGAGATGCCAGGTCTCTTATTAGGAAGCTTAAGTTGGAAATGTCAACCGGATGTTCACTTATGTGTGAACGATCTCGGATTTAGATTTTTATGATTTGGATAGCTCCGTTAGGTGATATTGGACTTAGGAGCGCGTCTGGAATATAATTTGGAGGTCCGTGGTAGAAATAGGCTTGAATTGGCGAAATTTGGAAATTTGTCAATTTTGGTCGGCAGTGGAAAATCAGATATCGGGGTAAGAATGGAATTCCGGAATTTGGAGTAGGTTCGTAGTGTCATTTTTGACGTGTGTGAATATTTGAGGTCATTCGGACGAGGTTTGGTAGGTTTCGGTTTCGTGTGCGGAATTATGAAGTTTAGAAGTTCTTAAGATTGAATCCGAGGGTAATTTGATGTTTTGGTGTTGGTTTGAGTGTTCTAGAGGTTCGACTAAGTTCATATATTGGTATAGGACTGGTTGGTATTATTGGTCGAGGTCCCGAGGGCCTCGGGGGTGTTTCGGGTGGTTAACAGATTCGGTTTTGGAGTTGAGAGCTGATGTTTCTGCTGGTTTTTTAGTTTCTGGTATTTTTCCGCACCTAAGGATTGGGAGCGGCATGTGCGAGGTCACAAGAGCAGACGAAGGCTCGAAGATGCAGAAATGGGAAGCCCACGGTTGGAGGGCAGGCGCGAGCATTTGGCCGCATCTGCGAGCCTGCAGGTGCAAAACTTGGGCGCAGGTGCAGAAGCTGGACGTTCGAGTGGAATCCGCAAGTGCAATCGATTGGGCCACATGTGCGGTACCACTGGTGCGAGAAAAGGTCCATAGGTGCGAGAAGCCAGGTCAGAATGTATAAATACTACACTTCGCGAATTTTGGTCCATTCTTCACCATTTTTAGTCGGCTTTGGAGCTCTTGGAAGTTATTTTGAAGGGGAATTCGAGGGATATCATTGAGGTAAGTTTCTTGAGCCTTAATACTCGTGTTTATGGTGATTTTCCATTGTTTAATCATGTAATTTGTGGGAATTAGGGGTGAAGTTGAAGGTTAGGGCTTGGGATATTGGAGATCTTGAGGTGAGGATTTGAGGGACCAAACGGTGTTGGATTTTTGATGAATTTGATATGGTTAGACTCGTGAGTGAATGAGCTTTCTAGTTTTGTAATTTTTGTCGGGTTTTGAGACGTGGGCCCGGGGGCTGGGTTTTAGCTAATTTCAGGTTTTAGCCAACTTCAAGGAGCAAGGGTGTTCTCCAAGATTGGTTTGAGGTCCGCGTATCACCAGCTGAAGATTCAGGATTCGGATATTCTTAAGACAACTTTCAGAACCCGTTATGGCCATTATGAGTTCTTGGTGATGCCTTTTGGGCTGACCAAAGCCCCAGCAACATTCATGCATTTGATCAATAGTGTATTTCAGCCCTTTTTGGACTCATTCTTTATTGTATTCATTGATGACATCCTAGTGTACTCTCGTAGCCAGGAGGAGCATGCTCAGCATTTGAGGATTGTATTACAGAGATTGAGGGAGGAGAAGCTTTATGCAAAGTTCTCCAAGTGTGGGTTTTGGCTTGGGGCACGTGGTGTCCAGTGAGGGTATTCAGGTGGATCCGAAGAAGATAGAGGCGGTGCAGAGTTGGCCTAGACAATCTTCAGCCAAGGAGATTAGGAGCTTTCTTGGTTTGGCGGGTTATAACAGTCGCTTTGTAGAGGGATTTTCATCTATTGCATCGCCCTTGACCAAATTGACCCAAAAGGGTGCCCCATTCAGGTGGTCGGATGAGTGTGAGGAGAGCTTTCAAAAGCTCAAGACTGCCTTGACCACATCTCCAGTGTTAGTTCTGCCATCAGCTTCAGGTTCTTATATCGTATATTATAATGCCTCGAGGATAAGAATTAGATGTGTTTTGATGCAGGAGAGTAAGGTGATTGCTTATGCCTCACGCCAGTTGAAGACCCTTGAGAAGAATTATCCAGTGCATTATCTGAGTTAAGGGCCATCCTTCACGCCATGAATTTTTAGCTTAATTATTTGTATGGGGTTCATTGTGATATTTATACTGATCACCGGTGTCTGCAGTATCTGTTCAAGAAGAAAGACTTTAATTTGTGTCAGCGGAGATGGTTGGAGCTTCTTAAGGACTATGATATCACTATTTTATATCATCTGGGGAAGGCCAATATGGTGGTTGATGCTTTTAGTCGCTGGGCGGAGATCTTGGGAGTTTAGCTTATCTTCCTGCAGCAGACAGACCTTCGGCATTGGATGTTAAGGCCTTAGCGGGCTAGCTTGTGAGGTTGGATATTTTGGAGCCTAGTCGGGTATTGGCTTGCGTGGTCTCCACGTCTTCACTTTATGACCGTATTAGGGAGCGTCAGTATGATGACCCCCACTTACTCGTTCTTCATGACAGAGTTCGGTGAGGTGATGTTAGGGATGTGACAATTGGTGATGACGGCGTGATGAGGTTGCAGGGCTGGATATCTGTGCCTAATGTAGATGGTCTTCGGGAGTTGATCCTTGAGGAGGCCGACAGCTCGCGGTATTCCATCCATCTAGGTGCCGCAAAGATGTACCAGGATTTGAGACAGCACTATTTGGTGGAGACGGATGAAGAAGGATATAGTTGGGTTTGTAGCTTGGTGTCTCAACTATCAGCAGGTTAAGTATGAGCATCAGAGACTGGGTGGCTTGCTTCAGAGGTTAGATATTCCGGAGTGGAAGTGGGAGCGGATCACCATGGACTTCGTAGTTGGGCTCCCATGGACTTCGAGGAAGTTCGATGCCATTTGAGTTATTGTGGATCGGCTGACCAAGTCTGTGCACTTCGTTCCTATTGGTACTACTAATACTTCATAGCGGTTGTCTGAGATTTATATCCGAGAGGTTGTTCGCCTGTGTGGTGTTCCAGTTTCCACCATTTCAGATAGAGGTTCTCAGTTTAAATTGCAGTTTTGGAGGGCCGTGGAACGAGGGTTAGGTACTCAGGTTGAGTTGTGCACAGCTTTTCACCCTGTTGATACCCAATTTTTCTTCAAATTATTTTCAAACTTGCATATATACTTTCAAAATCATTCTTTACATTGACAAGTGTTTCCCACAAATTTTCGTATTTTTCTCAAATTATTTTTCTGTTTATTTAATACTTTATACCCCATAATTATTCATAAATGATGTTATAAATAATTTTAAATAATTTTCTTACTCAATATGTTATTATATCCTATTTAATTCCCTTAGGATTTAATTATTTCAAAAATTAGCCAATATTAGCCTTATTTAGTTAATTTCAGCAGTTTTTGCGATTATAGCACAAATGTATACTTATACCATTTTAAAATCAATAAATGATCATTTATCTTTTAATATATTAGTCAATGATCATTTATCTTTTAATATATTAGTCAATCACCTTAATTAACTTATTTAATAGGGTTTTTAACGTTTAGCCCATTTTATTTAAATTATAGCCAATTTTAAACCAACCTCAACCTGACCCAAAATCCATTCTCTAACCCAGCCCAAAACTCGTTCCTACCCGGCCCAACCCTACGCTCGATCTGAACCATTGATCAAATAAGATCAACGGTCCAAATCATAGTTACCATGATTAAACCCCTACCAATATCCCCTCCGACCCCTCATTTGCCCGGCTCCCTTTCTCTCTCTATCTCTCTCTGATTTTCTCTGGTTCTCTCTAGAAGCCTCCTTTGACTTCTCGCCTCCGATGGAGTCCGGTCTCTCTAGAAGCCTCTTTTGGCTTCTCTCCTCCGATAGAGTCCGGTCATCTTCTCCGGCTGGTTCTCGCACCAGAAACCATGGATCCTCATCGTCTCTTGGATATTTGTCCACATTGCACCTGTCCAATGATACTCTAGAGCCCTCAGGCAAACCTGGACGGTTCACTCACCTCTCAGGACCCCTCATGCCACTTTCCGGCCTCCCCAGGCCGTCTGAGTAAGAGGTACAACCTTTCCAGCTTAAGCCGGCAACGTCTTTGATGTTTTTCATATTTCTCTGGTTTCCACGAAACCCTAACTCCTATATCTTTTAATTTCTTCAAAGATCTTCCTTAGATCTACGATATTACTAAGCTTTTTTTCTTTGAAATAAAAAGCTTTTCTACTTTGAACAGTCTTCGTCTTCAAACTAGGGTTTCAAAACCCCTTTAAAAAATGGCTTTTCCTTTCGATTTTAGTATTATCTTACGATTTTCATTGTGTTCAAATGTTTATTTAAGTTTTTATCTTTATCTGAGTTATTATGTCAAAACCCTAATTTTCTTAGCCCTAGTCCTGGGTATCCGAGTCTGTCTTTGATAATATGCTCGCTTAACCCGCCTGTGTGCTTGTTTCCCATAAATATTCTGAGTTTATGTGATTTTATCCCATTCTGTTCATCAAGGTTTCTGGTTCTTTGCTTCTTTCGTTTATATTATGTTTGTTCTGTTGATTCGTTTAATCATTTAACATGTTCTAGTTTGAATCCTTGATTTTATATGATTTTTTTACCTTATTGTGCCTATTAGGGTTTCGAGTTGATTTCTTTTGCCTATTTTGCAATCTGTGTTAATTTCCCTTAGCTAATGCTACTCTTGTTTGAATCCCTAATTTCCTGTAATTGATACCTTTCACCAATCTTTTGTGATGATTTCCTTACTGATTTCAACCACTAAAATATTTTCTTGCCTTATTCTATGGTCGACTATGTTACCAGCTGACTCCTAATTACTTTCCTTAATTAGAATTTACTGAACCTGGCCTCTATTACATGTTATGTACTTGTGTGATACAAAAATTGTTTCCTCATATACTATATTCAGTCTTGCATGATTTCCTTCTTTATTTATTACTTGAATGTTACCGTTTGAAGTAACTCCTTAATTAAAGGGACTACTTATGCTGATGTGATTATAATTGGTACATAGTTCCATAATTTACTTCTTAACTATGATTCTTGCCTTATTTGCTACATACTTTCAAACCATATATACTTCTAGGCTTTCAATAACAAGACGAACACACATACTGTTCTAAGCTCTCTCCTACACACACACATACACTCTCTTGCTTCTGTTGTTGTTTATTTACAACTCAATCAGATGAAAGCCAACACTGAGTGATTTTACTGTTCTATTACTCTACTGCTCTACTGTTCTTCACGTTACTGCTCTTCACTCTGCATTCAGTCTTTCATTCAAAACTGGTATGTTTTTCAGTTTATGTTTATAGCACCCAAAATAATATATTTCGGTTTGTATTACGATTCCTTTTGTTCCTCCCCTATCCCTGACTGTGTTTGTTTCCTAAACTGTGTATGTTTTTCAGTTGCTGATTGTCCTATTTCCTTTCTTCCTCAAACTGGTTTTTCATAAAAGCAAACTCAAGTTGTTCTTCAAGGCTTATTTCAAAACATTTATTTCAGAAAAACTATTTCCAACTAAACTTTTTTAAAAACTATGAGCACATCTCACTACTCCTAGTTCTAAGTTTAGCCCCCTTCATGTGAGCACTGCCTTGGGACCATTTGAGTACCCATTGAACTTTGACAAACAAGGCTGGCATTCCCACACTGCACTTACACATTCCTGGCTAGGGTACTTGGGTGTGAGCACTGCCTGGGATCCTCTGAGGTCCTTCGGAACTCTGACACATATGGGTTATAAAAGGTCATGGCATATGGCATTGTTGGATCTGAGGATTTGGGCTTATTGTTAGGCTCCCTATAGTGTAACTTCTTAATTTCCTTATTTACTTATGAAATTTGTGCAATGCTGGTCTGTAATAATTAATTGTAAAAATGATTCTGGGGATGGATAGTGAAATGGGTGGGGTATGCATGCTTAGTATAGCTACGGGTAGAAACCATGCTTATAAATTTGCTTTCATATATGCGCAATAGCCACCATGCTTAAGAATACATGTCATACATGCATTAGATATCATGATACTTAGGTCCATTCATGTCAGCATCTCATCATACTTATATCCACTTAGAAATCATGTTTATAGTTGGATAACAACAACAAAATGGTTGTTATAATATTACTGTTTCAGCATTCTCACTATTGTTTCATTTAGAAATCCAGTTTTAGGCTAAATAACTAAGTATTGTCAAATCTTGCATCTTAGAAATCATGTCCCTCTCGGATTTCATTCTCAACATGCTCATGTTATCTATGCCAAAATCATGTGTTAAAATAAATAGCTGCTAAGAACACCTAGAAATCATGTATTAGGTTTCAGTAACTTAACAAGGAATTATGTCTCTGTATGTTCTGTTTTTAGTCAGAATGTGTTAATGAATCTCGCTAAGAAATATATTCTAATACTGAAGACGCTCATGCATTTAAAACAGCATGTAAAAATTTGCATCCTTCTACACCTTGTTTTGCATTTAGATGCCATGTCCTTAGGATTGCATTTATATTCACCCCTTTATCTTGGTTAAGATTAAAAACAGACTCATCCTTGTCTAACTACTATTTTCTGAAAAAGCTAAAACATTGTAACTGGAGCGGTTTAATACGCCTAGGCAAGCCTTAGGTATTAAACTTATTAAAATTGGATATCTACCTTCTTTCTGTGTGTTGTTTGGTTAATAATAGGTCAGGATCGATAGTTTGAATCTGGTAAAGATCCTTTTCTCTGAAACTCAGTAAAAACACTGCCTCATTACTGTATTCTCGCCTAGACATCATGCTTTAGGTCCTGAAGTTAAAGACTTTACTTGTGTTGAAGTCGTGCTATTTATGTCTATAATTTGGGAGGAATATATGAGCCTCATATCTGCCTCTATATGTTTCCCTGTATTTGCAATCCTAATTGTTTTGTTTGTCGTTTAGCATTTTGTCCTTTAAACCTAGGGGTTCAGCCTGGTACTCACCCTCTAGGAATAGTAGTCCCTAGCTTCCTCCAGGACTGATAGGATGGGACGGGTAATAGCACGCAATAAGTTTCATGACCAACACGCGCTTTAATCAATTTTACGGGGTGGGAAGGGTAGAATATGGATATGATGACCGGTGCGCTAATACCACGTGTAGCCCCTCTTCGAGGAGTGATTACCGCATATTGCATTGATGTGATCCATATTACTATAAACCTTGGACACCTTTTATATGCTTAGCTCGTAATCTTTTCCAAAGTCTAATCTCCTTTACCATTTTCAAACATCTGCATGCTTAAGACTTAAATCCCCTCTTATTTGAGCCTTTATTTATTTTGTTTGATAATTGTACAAATTAACGAAACCATTCACCGGGAACCACACGTGTGGATCCTGAGGGGTGCCTAACACCTTCCCCCTAGGATAATTTCAAGCCCTTACCCAAATATCTGGTTAGCAGCGTAGTTATAATTGAACCCCTTAGGTGCCCTAACGCACCGTTAAAATCGTTAGGTGGCGACTCTTTAAAATATGCAAACCCCCTTTCCCAAAAGAAATGTGTTGTCCCAACCAATGTCATGAACCCGATATCCGCGAGGAAAAAGAGGGCACGACAGCATGGAGACTCTGCTGGAGATTATAGGCTTTTACCATTTCGAATTGTTTCGTGATATTTATGCCTTTATTTTAAACACACCCTTTCCCATTCCCGTTGCATGTAATTAATTGTCTACTTCGAGTATTTATTTCCAAACGTAACAGACATGTCTCTTTGTTTCCTTTTTGTAACTGCTTTAAATCATTATTACCGTTTTTTTACCGCTTTCTTTAATGTGCAAAATACGTGACAACTTGTTTTCATACTTATTGCATAAATCATGATCAATATGCATACTCCACTCGTGCCAAACAAAATACTATAGCAAGGCTTGATGAGTGGTTACGCCCTTCCTATCTTATCACCCCCTAAATTCAGAAAGGCTTATTAGCGGTAAAACCAGTCGATTGGCAGTGCAGTCGATGCTACGGTGCCTTTACCCTTTGAGTTGTACGCTCAAGGGTACCAGCCTAAAACCCCATAGAAACCTTACTCTGCCAAACTGTTGCATTCATCATGGTCAAATCTAGTCAAAGCAAAAGTGTTGTCCGCACGATATATTTTAAGATAGCCTTATCCAAAAGTCCACCGGGTTTCCCTTAACCCAAACAGACGCCTTCACATTCTGTGCATTTATTTGGAGAACTAAATGCTTCCTACTAATTATTGACGTTAAATACTCGAGTCCGGTGGGGGTAAGGGCCTAACCTATTTGTTTTGCATAAAAAATGAGGAACGAAGTCCCTAGATTCAGCATGGTCGCCAACATCCACCCAAAATTGCTTAGTTGGTGGGAGGATCTACACTCTAGCGACAAAGCTATCATCAGGAAATATTTGGGTAATCTACCATCACTTCTGGAAATCCAGCCTAACAAAATGACAATAGAAGTTGCTACCCTGTTTTGGTATCGCGAAAGATCTGTGTTCCTCTTTGGGAACGTCAAAATGACACCATTGATAGAAGAGATAGGGGGTTGGCTAACCTAGTATGGGACACTCCGGGGTTGCTGATGCCTGAGAACCGCACAGGCAGAAGTTTCCTCAAAATGATGGGTCTGAAAAAGGACACGGAATTGGTATGTCAGGAGGATTCGTAGATTCCTTTAGATTACCTGTACGAACGTTATGGCTACAGCAAATCATATCGTACCTACCATGATGAGTTTGCTATCACCTCTCTGGGACACGTCCATCGCCGAGTGTTCGTGTTTATGGTCTGCTTTTTGGGATTGATCGTGTTCCCGATAAAGAAAGAAAGGATCCATACCAGTCTAGCAATGGTAACTAAGATCATAATGGAAGAGTTAAATGGGAAATATTTCGACATTGTTCCCATGATTGTTGCAGATATGTACCGGACTTTAGAAAAATGTCAACAAGGAGCAAAGCATTTCGAAGGTTGCAATCTGTTACTCCAACACTGGCTTGTAGAACATCTCCAAAAAGGGGAATATCGATAGGACATCCACTGCCGAATGTAGGATGACCATATCGCTTTCCATCACCCAAAGTGTATGAACTATATCCCTGACATGTTCGCTCAACCTGAGGACGCCGAAGGATGGGTCGAGCTCTTTGATAACCTGACTGAAGAACAGGTTTAGTGGATGTTCCAATGGTTTCCAACGGATGAGTTCATCGTTTGATCCCGAAACACATCATTTCTGGTACTGATTGGTCTAAGGGGGACATAACCTTACGTCCCTCTTTGAGTTATGAGTCAGGCAGGAAGGAAACAAGTCATCCCTAGGGTCGAGAAGATGAGCCATCTCCGAGCCGACTTTTAAAATAATGAAAGTCCTCAAAAGTGCCAAGCTCAGCACCTATGGCACTGCATGGTTATACTTCAGAAATACACCATCGAGCCGGACAGGTATCACGTCGGTTATACCCCTTTCTATCTGGGTTGGTTAGAAGAAGATTTGGGTGGTCAGAGCAAGCCAGGGTACGTCCGAGGTCACAAGGTTGTAGATGAAAGGGTTGAAGCACAAGTCAAGTTCTACCAGTTGTGTAAAAGGATATGGGAAAATGAGGATGATCACCACAAGATACATGAGTCCAACAAAAGACTGATCAAGGAATGGAAGAAAATGGCTATTAGCGCCAACAAAAGGCTGGGATATTTGGAACGAGGTATAATCGATTTGGAAGAAAGGTTCATCAAAAGGGTTGAAGATTGTCAAAATGTTGAGGGAGCTGCAGGGGGATATTTAGCCAGAACTTATCTGCTGCTGGGGCTTCGCGAGTTGGGAAAACTGTTAGAAGAAAGCAGGAATGCCGAATCTGGGGAAGGTCCTTCCGGGACCAAGTAGATAAGAATGTCTTTATTTTTCTATCAATGTAATAAGGCCAATGGCCATTAGTGATTTTTATTTTTTTTTCTATCGTTTCAGGATTCGTCTATTTTATTATCAATAAAATGAGACATTTAGCAGTTAAGTTCTCCAAATCAATTTGTCGCTAGGCCTACCTCTGGCACAAAGAGGTCCCCAACTTTGGACACGCATTCATTTCCGCATTATGTGTTTAAATACTGCAATACTCACTTCATAATCCTCACTGACTTGGTTACCTTTTGTTTTTATTTTTCTCACTCCCCTCCCTAAAGGTTAGTTTGTACATTCTAGTATCATCAGCCTATCGCACCAAATCCAAGGGCCCTCCACCTACTCCTCCCTCTAGTCCTCCTAAGGGCAAAGACAAAGGCAAAAGTAAGATGGAAGAGTCCAGCGGCATCAGAAAGGAGAATGTGATTGAACGGATAGAGGACAATGATGGCCGAGGTATTCAGGTCTTGCATGAGAACATGTCGCCACTTGAACAAAAATTGCTGAAGTTTCAGGAAGAACTCGATCAAGTTCGGAATCTAGCCAACTTTTCATTTACGTCCCTGACGTCAACCTTCCAAATGCTGAAGACCCTGCACCTCCACAAAATATCCCAAGACAGAAAAACCATCACACCACTCCCCCAAAAAACCAAACTCTCCTAACACAGTACAATGCTTGCCACACCTCAAATAACAACCCACTACTCATCCCAGAACCTCAAAACCCCACTAAAGACCATTTCCACACCTATAACAATCCCATCTATGTGGAAACCATGACCCATTCCACTCCGCCTATCCCACAGACGTCCGAGTCTGACGAAAAGGATTTACTTATCAGGAACCTAGCCGAAGATCTTATGAAACGGACCAGCCGAGTTCAGGGTGTTGAAGGGACCAAAGGGATTGAAGGGTTAAATTATCAAGACCTTTGTATCCAACCTGATGTCGAACTGCCCAAGGGGTACAAACCTTCAAAGTTCGAAATGTTTGACGGTACTGGTGATCCGAGAGTCCATCTGAGGACTTATTGCGACAAATTGGTCGGCGTGGGAAACGATGAAAGAATCCGCATGAATCTGTTCATGAGGAGTTTGAAGGGAGATGCAGTGTCTTGGTACATCAGCCAAGACCCCAAGAAATGGTCAAACTGGGTAAGCATGGCGTCTGGTTTCATGGACAGGTTTAGATTCAACACAGAGAACGCACCAGACGTGTTCTACATTCAAAATTTGAAAAAGAAGTCCACAGAAACCTTTCGCGAGTATGCTACTCGCTGGAGGTCTGAAGCCGCTAAAGTCAGACCTGCTCTAGAAGAAGAACAGATGAACAAGTTCTTTGTTCGGGCTCAGGACCCGCAGTATTATGAACGATTAATGATGGTTGAAGGCCATAAGTTCTCTAACATCATCAAATTGGGTGAGTGGATTGAAAGGTATTAAAAGCGGTATGGTTATTTGAAGCCTTGCAAGCCACTAACAAGGTTCTACAGTCCAGTGGTGTGTCTAAGAAGAGAGATGTGGGAGCCGTAATGGTTGCACAGAGAACCAAGTCCCCACTCAAGTACCAAACCTATCCGACACCTCCAATCACATATCATCCTTCACCGAATTACCAAGAACCCTCACCAATTTACCAAGCGCCCCCACCAAATTATTAAACTCCACCACTTTCCTACCAAGCTCCACCACCATATCAACCTGCTTCACCCAAATATCCACAACATGCTCATGTCTACCACACTTATAATTCCCAGCCATCTCATTACCAATCCCCTCCTGCACGCCAAAACATCCCTAGACCTCGTCCCAATTTTGATCGTTTCCCTCTAAAGTAATACACCGCCATAGCCGAGCCCATTGACCAGCTATATGAAAAACTCAAAGCTACTGGTTATGTTACACCTATCCCCGCTGCCACCCTTGAGAATCATTCTCAGTGGGTTAACCCAAACAAATACTGTGTATACCATTCCGGCATGAAAGGACACACCATCGAAGAATGTCGCTCTCTGAAGGACAAAATACAGGCTCTCATTGACAACAAGATTATTATGGAAAAAGACCCCGCCCCAAACTTTTGTGACAATCCTCTGCCGGACCATAAGGGTAGAGGTATCCATATGATTAAAATAGAATATGATTAGGATCCCGAGGGGTCAATGGGGTTGACCGCAGAAGGCGACGACCAAAAGAAATTCGCAGTCACTCTCAAACCGATAATAATCTAGATTCAGCCATCTGAAGCCGCTAAGATGAATATGTCTATACCATTTGAGTTTGAGGCAGCAACACCGGCAAAGTCACCAATGTCAATTGAAGTTGAGTTTGTATCTCCACCAAATACACCAGCATCATTCAAGGTCGCAATCTTGCCACCCCAAACACACATTCCATTTGAAGTAAAGATGGCTGCACTAATTCCGTTGGCAATGTCAACAACGCCACCCTTCTATTCACACGATATTTGTTGGGACTACATAGCCGAGGCAAGAAGGAAAGGCAAGGTCAGGTCTGAGGAAGCTGTCACAGCACAGGGTATGACGAGAACTGGTAGGGTCTACACCCCTGAGCATCTGGCCGATTCAAGCAAGCAGGCCGCCAATCGGCATCCCTTTATCGAAACAGGTCCCGATGACCTTTTGAGAAAGATACAGGTGAAGGAGTATTTAGTCATCAACCGGCTGAATAAGACACCGGAACAAATATACATCCTCTCTCTGCTGCAGAATTCTGAAACACATAGAAATTCTTTGTTGAAAGTGTTGAGTGAAGCATATGTGTGAAACAACATCACTAGTCTGGAAATGGCCAATATGGTAGGCCAGGTACTGCAGAATCATAAAATCACTTTTCATGAGGATGAGCTACCGCCTGAAGGATTGGGGCACAACAAAGTACTGCACATCACTGTGCAGTGCGAGGATCATTTCATCACAAGAATCTTGATCGATTGAGGTTCCAGTCTTAAGCTTTTGAAGGTTCTCAGAGGTCCACCATGGGGGAGATCAGTCTATGTCTACAGATGGGACCAACTTGCTTCGAAGTGGATTTCCAGGTGATAGATGTTCCGGCATCCTACAACCTATTGTTGGGACGACCCTGGATTCATGCTGCTGGGGCTGTAGCAACAACACTACATCAGGCAGTAAAATTCGAGTGGAACCACCATGAGGTGATTATTCATGGTGACGGTAGCAACCCCATTTATAGTTGTCAAACTATTCCGATGATTGAAGGGAAAAGGAAGATATGCGGAGGAACTTACCACCATATTGAACGGGTCAATGCCATCGATAAGGATAAATGGTGGGATAACAAGATCGAGAGCATCTTGAACTGGAGAGGATATGAGCCAAGCAAAGGGCTCGGTAAAAACCTCCAAGTGATCACGAAGCCCATAAAGCTCAAGGAACATGGCACCACTTTCGGTCTGGGGTATGAGTACTGGCAGGAATTCAAAGATTGGTCGCCACCTTGGCGTAGTCCCTATTACCCTTTGGAGCAGCCGATACGTCATCTTGAACAGACTTTCAAGCAAGCTGACATTATTTATGGTTCAGATGAAGAAGAAGCACTTGTAGCAATGAGGAGCTTGTTTCTACAGAATAATGATATGGATTGATGTGTTGTCCTCGAGGGGGAGGGGAAGGAAGGCCCTTCTATACAGACTGTAATCAAGGGGACATATCTCAAGAACTGGTCTATGAAGACAACCAAAGCCCAATGATCCTCGGGGTAGCAAGGCTAAAACAAGCATTATTTACTGTTTTATTTACTAAATAATTTTCCTTTTCCTGCATTTTTTTTAATTTCTGCAATAAAGATCTTCAATGTTCAAAATAGTTATTCAATCTATCAAAGCATCTTCTAAATTTCTCTTATGAATCTGATATTTATTGCTATTGTTTTCTCTCATTACTTTATTAATACAGCATCACTATTACTTGTCTTGATGAACCGATGACTGCGACATGCAATGAGACAATGCAGCAAACAGACATTGATTCAGATAGAGACGACATACCTGACGAGATTGTCAAAGAATTTGAGAACTTTGAGAACAGACCTAAGTCCAACCTAGATGAGACCGAAATCAACCTGAGAGATTCAGAAAACGTCAAGGAAACTCGTATCAGCATTCATTTGTTACCATCAGAAAAGAAAGAATACATAGAGTTTCTAAGAGAGTATGAGGACGTATTTGCATGGTCGTACGATGACATGATTGGTGTAAGTACGTCTATTGTGGCTCACAAACTACCAACCAACCCAATGTTTCCACCGGTGAAACAAAAGCTCAGAAAGTTCCAACCCGACATGTGCTTGAAAATAAAAGAAGAGGTTACCACGGATATCAACGCCAAAGTTCTCTAGGTAGTGGAGTATCCGACATGGTTAGCCTACATTGTACCTGTGCCAAAGAAGGACAGGAAGGTCAGAGTCTGCGTCGACTACCGGGATCTCAACTCAGTCCGAAAGACGACTTCCCCTTGCCAAATATACACATTCTGATTGAAAACTGCGCCAAGCATGAATTGCAGTCCTTTGTGGATTGCTTCGCTGGTTATCACCAGATTTGGATGGATAAGGAAGATGTTGATAAGACGTTGTCCATTACACCATGGGGGTGTATTGTTACAAGATGATGTCGTTCGGCCTAAAGAATGCAGGGGCCACCTACATGAGGGCCATGACCACCATATTCCATGGCATGATTCACAAAGAGATAGAGGTGTACATAGATGATGTCATTATCAAATCAAAGAAATTTGTTGATCACATGGAGAATTTGGGAAAGTTCTTCAATAGGTTGCGAAAATACAATCTGAAACTGAACCCCGCGAAGTGTGCATTCGGGGTTCCTGCTGGGAAGTTGCTGGGATTTATTGTAAGCCGCCGGGGAATAGAACTGGATCCGTCCAAGGTCAAAGCCATTAAATATTTACCACCACCAAGGAACAAGAAAGATGTGATGAGTTTCTAGGGGAGGCTTAATTACATTAATCGGTTTATAGAACAGTCTACAGTCATCTGTGAGCCAATCATTAAGATGTTGAAGAAGGATATTGCGACTAAGTGGACCGAGGATTGTCAAAAATCTTTCGACAGACTCAAGGAGTACTTGTCAACACCACTAGTCCTAGTACCGCCTGAGCCAGGTAGACCTCTGTTACTCTACCTTGCAGTGCTGGATGGGGATTTCGGTTGCGTTCTTGGGCAACATGATGAAACAGGAAGGAAAGAGCAGGCCAGTTACTATCTCAGCAAGAAGTTCACTCCGTATGAAGCCTAATATTCCCTATTGGAACACACCTACTGCGCTTTGACTTGGGTCGCCCAGAAGTTGAGGCACTACTTCTTTGTCTACACAACATACCTTATATCAAGGATGGATCCATAGAAGTATATCTTTCTGAAGCCCATGCCTACTGGCAAGGTATCCAAGTGGCAGATCCTGCTGAGTGAATTCGACATTGTTTACATGACTCAGAAGGCAGTTAAAGGACAAGCTCTGGCAGACCATCTTGCTGAGAATCCCGTAGACGGAGGATACAAACCCCTGAAAACATATTTTCCTGATGAGGAGGTATCATTCATAGGAGAAGATATTGCAGAATCCTATGATAGTTGGAGGATGTTCTTTGATGGAGCAGCAAACTTCAAAGGAGTCGGTATTGGAGCAGTACTAGTATCAGAAACCGGTCAGAATTATCCGATATCCGCCAAACTCACGTTCCCTTGCACCAACAATATGGTCGAATACGAAGCCTGCATCTTGGGGCTCAACACAGCCATTGACATGAACGTCCAGGAGCTGTTAGTGATTGGTGATTCAGACTTATTGGTACATCGGGTACAAGGAGAATGGGAAACAAAGAATTCTAAGATACTGTCGTATCTGCACCACGTACAGGAATTAAGAAAGAGGTTCACAAAGATGGAGTTCCGGCACGTCCCCAGAATCCATAATGAGTTCGCTGACGCATTAGCTACTTTGTCCTCAATGATCCAGCATCCGGACAAGAATTTCATCAACCCTATTCCCATAAAAATCCATAATCAGCCAGCTTATTGTGCCCATATCGAAGAAGAAGCAGACGAAAATCCTTGGTTTCATGACATTGATAGGTACTTGGCAAAAAGACAATACCCCGAGCTTGCAAATTCCACTCAGAAACGCACGCTTCGGAGATTGTCCAAAATAATTTTCCACGACGGAGGAATCTCGTATAGGAGGACACCTGATTTGGGGTTATTAAGGTGTGTTGACGCAAAGGAAGCATCAAAGTTGCTGGAAGAAATTCATGCAGGGACATGTGGCTCACATATGAACGGTTTTGTTTTAGCAAAGAAAATACTCCGAGCAGGTTACTTTTGAATGACTATGGAGATGGACTGCATCCAGTATGTTTAGAAGTGCCACCCCTGCCAGATACATGGAGATATGATAAAGGTGCCACCAAGTGAGCTCAATTCAACAAGCTCACCATGGACGTTCGCCGCCTAGGGTATGGACGTTATTGGACCAATTGATTCGGCCGCTTCCAATGGCCACAGGTTCATTTTGATCTCCATTGATTACTTTGCTAAATGGGTCGAAGCATCATCCTACAAAGCAGTTACTAAGAAAGTTGTGGCCGACTTTTTTCGCGACGGCATTGTTTGTCGGTTCAGAGTTCCAGAGTCAATCATCACCGACAATGGTTTTTATCTCAACAGTTTCTTGATGAAAGCTATGTGTGAAACTTTCAAGATCAAACACAAGAATTCCATAGCATACAGACCTTAGATGAATGGAGCTGTAGAGGTCACTAACAAAAACATCAAGAAGATACTAAGAAAGATGATAGAAAGGAACAAGCAATGGCATGAAAAGTTATCATTCGCCTTACTGGGATATTGCACCACCATCCGCACGTCAACAGGGGCAACCTCTATATGTTAGTTTATGGTATAGAGGCTGTAATTCCTGCCGAAATGGAGATCACATCTCTAAGAATTATACAGGAAGTTGAGCTCAGTGATGCAAAGTGGGTAAGAAGCCGTTATGAGAAACTAGCCCTCATAAAAGGGAAGAGAATGAATGCAGTATGTCATGGTCAACTATATCAGAACAGAATGGTCAAAGCCTTCAACAAGAAAGTCAAGCCGAGACGATTCACACCAGGGCAGCTCGTGTTAAATAAAATCATTCCGAATCAAGATGAAGCCAAGGGGAAGTTCTCTCCTAACTGGCAAGGCATGTACATGGTTCATAGAGTGCTGACAGGAGGAGCACTTATACTCGCAGAAATGGACGGAGAAGCCTGGCCCAAGCCAATCAATTCAGATGCAGTCAACCGCTACTATGTGTAATCTTTATGCTTCCTCAATGATGTAATTTGAACTACGCCTGACCTGATTCCCGTTTAATAGGGGATACGTAGGCATCCCTATGGGTTCGGTCACAATTCAATAAATCTATTTTTTTCCCCTGCAATTGGAAACTGGAGCAGAATTTTGAGGAGGACCCTCAAAATTCCAAAGCAAATTTAGCTAGTCATGGCACCAGCAGCAGTCAAAGCCATCCACCCAGTAAGCTGGGGCAGAATTTTGAGGAGGACCCTCAATAATCCGCAGCAGAAGAGGTTTCAATGTCTCAAGTTGTGCCACGTCATCGGTTCATCTAAAAACCTATTCTAGATTATATATTACACTTTTACAAATCATGCATATTTATTGAAACAACTTGTTTAGCGAACCCTAACCCAATGATACAGACAGTATCATCAGATCAAGCCAAGCAGAGCTAGCGAAGATGCGAACTAACCTTCCCCCTTACAAAACTCACGATCTTCTTTGTGTGCAGGCACAAATTACAGCAGCCCTAAAATATATTTTTCTCTCAAAGGACAGACATCGTTCCTCAAACTCATCGCACATGCCAACATTTATTATCAGCACAAACAATGTTTCATTATCACAATTCCCTACCGCAATTAACGCCAGCTAAGAATTTTTGTCGTCCTTCCTCACATATTGCATAAGGCTACCTTTCTGCCTTTCGAGACTAAACGTTGTCTCCATCCGCATCCTCATATTGCATAAGGCTACCCTTCTACCTTTCGTGACTAAACGTTGTCTCCATCTGCATCCGCATATTGCATAAGGCTACCTTTATGCCTTCCGAGACTAAACGTTGTCTCCATCTGCATCCGCATATTTCATAAGGCTACTTTTCTGCCTTCCGAGACTAAACACTGTCTCCATCTGCATCCGCATATTGCATAAGGCTACTTTTCTGCCTTCCGAGACTAAACACTGTCTCCATCTGCATTCGCATATTGCATAAGGATACCTTTCTGCCTTCCGAGACTAAACGTTGTCTCCATCTACATCCACATATTGCATAAGGCTACCTTTCTTCCTTCCGAGACTAAGCGCTATCTCCATCTGCATTCCATATTGCATAAGGCTACCTTTCTGCCTTCCGAGACTAAATGTTGTCTCCATCTTCATTCACATATTGCATAAGGCTACCTTTCTACCTTTCGAGACTAAACGATGTCTCCATTTGCATCTGTATATTGCATAAGGCTACCTTTCTGCCTTCCGACACTAAACGTTGTCTCCATCTGCATTCGCATATTGCATAAGGCTACCTTTCTTCCTTCCGAGACTAAAAGTTGTCTCCATCGGCATTCGCATATTGCATAAGGCTACCTTTTTGCCTTCCGAGACTATACGATGTATCCATCCGCGTCTGCACATTGCATAAGGCTACCTGTCTGGCTTCTGAGACTAAACTCTATCTCCCATTTACTTTTTCAAAAGCAACCCCTGTCTCTATCATTCGCTTCCTTTCGCGCTAAGCTTCGCCCTTTGTAAATTCGCAAGACTAGGCTCTGTCTTGAAAGCATGATGCTATTGCATCTTCATGGGCTGAAATATCGTCAACCTATCCAAAGGCATCATCGTTTAGAGGCACCATCTTTATAGCCCGAGAACACCATGTCATGGCCTAAGGATCTCTTTTTATCATTTTGCATATCATTATTCAAAGGTGTCATGGTTCTAAGGCACCATCCTCATGGCCCGAGAACATCATTTCATGGCCTGCGAATCCTGCATCAAGCAATTCATGGCCCAGGACATCATGGTCTAAGGACGTCATCCTCAACCGCCCAAAGACAGCATTCATAGTCCAATGGGAATCTGCAGCATGTTTAAATTACGCGCATTATACGCTTGTTATTCATTTGTAGGAAATCCGGCTAGGAACAACCAGCCAGGCAAGAGCGGACTGCTCCAGTTCTCCTAACTACCCCGTAAGCCATTTTGTTCACCTTACCTTGCACCTTGTGTCTGTCCTTGTAAGACTTCACCGGTATACTTCGCCAATGACTCATGAACTGCATACGGACTGATTCATGTACAACGAGGGATATGTAGGCAGCTCAAAAGCCATGATGCAGTCTAAATCTTTCATACTATCTCCCTTCGGTCAAAATTGGCCATCATATCTTTACCCGACAACTCTTTCATCCTTTTCGGGTAAAGAGGGGCAGTTGTTGATACCTAATTTTTCCTCAAATTATTTTCAAACTTGCATATATACTTTCAAAATCATTCTTTACAGTGATTGGTGTTTTCCCACAATTTGTCGTATTTTTATCAAATTATTTTTCTGTTTATTTAATACTTTATATCCCATAATTATTCATAAATGATGTTATAAATAATTTCAAATCATTTTCTTACTCAATATGTTATTCATATCCTATATAATTTCCTTAGGATTTAATAATTTCACAAATTAGCCAATATTGGCATTATTTAGTTAATTTCAGTAGTTTTTGCGATTATAGCACAAATGTACATTTATTAAAATCAATAAATGATCATTTATATTTTTATATATTATTCAATCGCCTTAATTGCATTTATTTGGTCTCAATTTGATTTTTTACAATTATTAGCTATTTTAATTAATTAATTAATTATCTTATTTAATAGGGTATTTAACGTTTAGCCCATTTTATTTAAATTATAGCCAATTTTAAACGAACCCCCACCTAACCCAAAACCCATTCTCAAACCCAACCCAAAACCCGTTCCTACAAGGCCCAACCCCACGCCCCGATCTGAACCATTGATCAAATAAGATCAACGGTCCAGATCATAGTTACCAAAATTAAACCCCTACCACTACCCCCTCGGACCCTCATTTGCCCAGCTCCCTTCTCTCTATCTCTCTCTGATCTTCTCTGGTTCTCTCTAGAAGCCTCTTTTGGCTTCTCTCCTCCGATGGAGTCCGGTCATCTTCTCCGGCTGGTTCTCTCAACAGAAACCATGGCTCATCATCGTCTCATGGCTAATTGTCCACCTTGCACCGGTCCAGTGATACCCTAGAGCACTCAGGTGAACCTGGAGCGATTCACTCGCCTCTCAGGATCCCTCATGCCACTTTGCGGCCTCCCCCGGCCATCTGAGTAAGAGCTACAACCTTTCCGGCTTAAGAAGGCAACATCTTTGAGGTTTTTCCTACTTCTCTTGGTTCCACGAAACCCTAACTCCTATATCTTTTTAATTTCTTCTAGGTCTGCCTTAGATCTACGATATTACTAAGCTTTTCTACATGTTTTCTTTTAAATAAAAAGCTTTTCTACTTTGAACAGTCTTCGTCTTCAAACTAGGGTTTCATAACCCCTTTTTAAAACGGCTTTTCCTTCCGAGTTTAGTATATCTTACGATTTCCATTATATTCAAACGTTTATTTAAGTTTTTATCTTTATCTGAGTTATTATGTCAAAACCCTAATTTTCTTAGTCCTAATCCTGGGTATCCGATTCTGTCTTTGATAATATGCTCGCTTAACCCGCCTGTGTGCTTGTTTCCCATAAATATTCTGAGTTTATGTGATTTTATCCCATTGTGTTCATCAGGGTTTCTGGTTCTTTGTTGCTCATGTTTATATTATGTTTATTCTATTGATTCCTTTAATCATTTAACATGTTCTAGTTTGAATCCTTGATTTTATATGATTCTTTTACCTTACTGTGCCTATTAGGGTTTCCGAGTTGATTCCTTTTGCCTATTATGTGTTTGCAATCTGTGTTAATTTCCCTTATCTAATGCTACTCTTGTTTGAATCCCTAATTTCCTGTAATTGATACCTTTCACCAATCTTTTGTGATGATTTTCTTAATGATTTCAACCACTAAAATATTTCTTGCCTTATTCTATGGTCGACTATGTTACCAGCTGACTCCTAATTACTTTCCTTAATTAGAATTTACTGAACCTGGCCTCTATTACATGTTCTGTACTTTTGTGATACCAAAATTGTTTCCTTATATACTATATTCAGTCATGATTTCCTTCTTTATTTATTACTTGCATGTTACCGTTTGAAGTAACTCCTTTATTAAAAGGACTACTTATGATGATGTGCTTATAATTGGTAAATAATTCCATAATTTACTGCTTAACTATGATTCTTGCCTTATTTGCTACATAATTTCAAACTATATATACTTCTAGTCTTTCAATAACAAGACGAACACACATACTGTTCTAAGCTCTCTCCTACACACACATACACGCTCTTGCTTCTCTTGCTGTTTATTTGCAACTCAGTCAGCTGAAAGCCAAGACTGAGTGATTCTATTGTTCTATTCTCTACTGCTCTACTGTTCTTCACATTACTGCTCTTCACTCTGCATTCAGTCTTTCATTCAAAACTGGTATGTTTTTCAGTTTATGTTTATAGCACCCAAAACAATATTTTTCTATTTGTATTACGGTTACTTTTGTTCCTCTTATGCTTCTATTTGTGGTTCTGTTGCTTGCCTTGCAATTAGCCTGTTTACTATGTCCATATGATATCCCTTTCCCTTTAGTTCAGCATGTCTATTGCTTTTCTCATCAGTTTCACTATGATTCTGCCTTACCCCTGATTCCTGACGCTATAAGAACGCATTCCTGATACTTAGTTGCCATGTAATCCTAATACCCCTCAATGTAATGCTATTTGGGATCCTAGCATGAATACTCTGTGATGAACTATGCTCTGACTGCTTAGGTCCTGTAATACTACTCTGAGGTCTACTTGTGTGCAAGTCTACTTCCACTATGTGACTTATTTGTCCCTAGTTCCCCTATCCCTGACTGTGTTTGTTTCCTAAATTGTGTATGCTTTTCAGTTGCTGATTGTCCTATTTCTTTTCCTCCTCAAACTGGTTTTTCATAAAACCAAACTCATGTTGTTCTTCAAGGCTTATTTCAAAACATTTATTTCAGAAAAACTATTTCCAACTCAATTTTTTTAAAAACTATGAGCATATCTCATTACTCCTAGTTCTAAGTTTAGCCCCCTTCGTGTGAGCATTGCCTTGGGACCATTTGAGTACCCATTGAACTCTGACAAACAAGGCTGGAATTCCCACACTGAACTTACTCATTCCTGGCTAGGGTACCTGGGTGTGAGCACTGTCTGGGATCCTCTGAGGTCCTTAGGAACTCTGACACACCTGGGTTATAAAAGGTCATGGAATATGGCATTGTTGGATCTGAGGATTTGGGCTTATTGTTAGGATCCCTATAGTGTAACTTCTTAATTTCCTTATTTACTTATGAAATTTGTGCAATGCTGGTCTGTAATAATTAATTATAAAAATGATTCTGGGGATGGATAGTGAAATGGGTGGGGTATGCATGCTTAGTATAGCTACGGGTAGAAACCATGCTTATAGGTTTGCTTTCATATATGCGCCATAGCTACCATGCTTAAGAATACATGTCATACCGCATTAGATATCATGATACTTAGGTCCATTCATGTTAGCATCTCATCATACTTATATCCACTTATAAATCATGTTTATAGTTGGATAACAACAAAAAAATGGCTGTTATAATATTACTGTTTCAGCATTCTCACAATTGTTTCATCTAGAAATCAAGTTTTAGGCCAAATAACTAAGTATTGTCAAATCTTGCATCTTAGAAATCATGTCCCTCTCGGATTTCATTCTCAACATGCTCATGTTATCTATGCCAAAATCATGTGTTAAAATAAATAGCTGCTATGAACACCTAGAAATCATGTATTAGTTGTCAGTAACTTAACAAGGAATTATGTCTCTGTATGTTCTGTTTTTAGTCAGAATGTGTTAATGAATCTCGCTAAGAAATAGATTTTAATACTGAAGACGCTCATGCATTTAGAACAGCATGAAAAAAATTTGCATCCTTCTGCACCTTGTTTTGCATTTAGATGCCATGTCCTTAGGATTGCATTTATATTCACCCCTTTATCTTGGTTAAGATTAAAACCAGAATCATCCTTGTCTAACTACTATTTTCTGAAAAAGCTAAAACAGTGTAACTGGAGCGGTTTAATACGCCTAGGCAAGCCTTAGGTATTAAACTTATTAAAACTGGATATCTACCTTCTTTCTGTGTGTTGTTTGGTTAATAATAGGTCAGGATCGATAGTCTGAATCTGGTAAAGATCCTTTTCTCTGAAACTCAGTAAAAACACTGCCTTATTACTGTATTCTCGCCTAGACATCATGCTTTAGGTCCTGAAGTTAAAGACTTTACTTGTGTTTTAGTCGTGCTATTTATGTCTATAATTTGGGAGGAATATATGAGCCTCATATCTGCCTCTATATGTTTCCCTGTATTTGCAATCCTAATTGTTTTGTTTGTCGTTTAGCATTTTGTCCTTTAAACCTAGGGGTTCAGCCTGGTACTCACCCTCTAGGAATAGTAGTCCCTAGCTTCCTCCAGGACTGATAGGATGGGACGGGTAATAGCACGCAATAAGTTTCATGACCAACACGTGCTTTAATCACTTTTACGGGGTGGGAAGGGTAGAATATGGATATGATGACCGGTGTGCTAATACCACGTGTAGCCCCTCTTCGAGGAGTGATTACCGGATATTGCATTGATGTGATCCATATTATTATAAACCTAGGACACCTTTTATATGCTTAGCTCGTAATCTTTTCCAAAGTCTAATCTCCTTTACCATTTTCAAACATCTGCATGCTTAAGACTTAGCCTTTATTTATTTTGTTTGCTAATTGTACAAATTAACGAAACCATTCATCGGGAACCACACGTTTGGATCCTGAGGGGTGCCTAACACCTTCCCCCTAGGATAATTTCAAGCCCTTACCCAAATCTCTGGTTAGCAGTGTAGTTATAATTGAACCCCTTAGGTGCCCTAACGCATCGTTAAAATCGTTAGGTGGCGACTCTTTAAAATATGCAAACCCCCTTTCCCAAAAGAAATGAGTTGTCCCAACCAATGTCATGAACCCGATATCCGCGAGGAATAAGGGGGCACGACACACCCTCAGACGGACACACAGTCTGAGCGCACTATTCAGATATTGGAGGACATGTTGCGCGCTTGTGTTATTTACTTTGGGAGTCCATGAGACCAGTTTCTGCCACTCGCGGAGTTTGCATATAATAACATTTATCATTCGATTATTCAGATTGCTCTGTACGAGGCTTTATATGGGAGGAGGTGTAGATCTCCGGTTGGATGGTTTGAGATTGTTCAGGCTAGGCTCGTGAGTGCAATTTTAGTACATGATGCATTAGATAAAGTGAAGTTGATTCAGGAGTGGCTTCGGACGGCGGAGTCTAGGATGAACAGCTATGCGGACAGGAATTTCCGGGATGAGGCATTTATGGTTGGGGAGAAAGTCTTGCTGAAGGTATCACTCATGAAGGGTGTTATGAGGTTTGGGAAAAGGGGAAAGTTGAGCCCCCGGTTCATTGGGCCTTTTGACGTGCTTCTGAGGATAGGGGAGGTGGCTTATAAGCATACCTTACCACCCAGTTTGTCGAGTGTGCACCCGGCCGGTCGTTCTGAGAGTTATAGCCCCGAATGTCCGGATTATAATTTGGAGGTCCGTGGTAGAATTAGGCTTGAATTGGCGAAATTTGGAAATTTGGCGCTTTTGGTCACAGTGGAAAATTAGATATCGGGGTCGGATGGAATTTCGGAAGTTGGAGTAGGTTCGTAGTGTCATTTGGGACGTGTGTGCAAATTTGAGGCCATTTGGACGAGGTTTGGTAGGCTTCGACGTCGTTTGCGGAATTTTGAAGTTTAGAAATTCTTGAGCTTGAATCCGAGGGTAACTTGGTATTTTGGTGTTGTTTTAAGTGTTCTGAAGGTTCAACTAAGTTTGTATATTGGTATAGAACTTGTTGGTATTATTGGTCGAGGTCCCGAGGGCCTCGAGTGTGTTTCGGGTGGTTAACGAATTCGGTTTTGGAGTTGAGAGCTGCTGTTTCTGCTAGTTTCTGAGTTTCTGGTGTTTTTCCGCACCTGCGGATTGGGAGCCGCAGGAGCGAGGTCGCAAACACAGGAGGAGGCTCGCAGATGCATAAATGGGAAGCCCACGGTTGTAGCGCAAGCGCGAGCATTTGGCTGCACCTGCAAGCCCGCAGGTGCGAAACCTGGGCGCAGGTACGGAAGTTGGGCGTTCGAGTGAAATCCTCACGTGCGATCGCTTGGGCCGCAGGAGCTGTACCACAGGTGCGGGAAGCCTGGGCAGAATGTATAAATACTACACTTCGCGAATTTTAGTCCATTCTTCACCATTTTTAGTCGCTTTTGGAGCTCTTGGCTGTGATTTTGAAGGGGAATTCGAGGAATATCCGTGAGGTAAGTTGCTTGAGCCCTAATACTCGTGTTTATGGTAATTTTCTGTTGTTTAATCATGTAATTTGTGGGAATTAGGGGTGAAGTTTAAGGGTTAGGGCTTGGGATTTTGGAGAGTTTGAGGTGAGGATTTGAGGGACCAAACGGTGTTGGATGTTTTGATGAATTTGGTATGGTTAGACTCGTGAGTGAATGAGCTTTCTAGTTTTGTAATTTTTTTCGGGTTTCGAGACGTAGGCCCGAGGGGCGGGTTTTGGATTAATTTTGTTATTTTTTTTTGTGGAATTCGTTTCCTTAGCATGTGTTGATGGTATTGGACTGGTTGTGAATAGATTCAGAGCTTTTTGAGGCCGAGACGAGGTTCGAGAGCATCCCAGAGTAGGATTTCTATGTTGTTAAGGTAAGTAAGAGTTTAAATCCGATTTTGAGGGTATAAAAACTGGAGATTTGATATCATATGACTTTTTGGAGGTGACACCCATGCTAAGTGACGGGCGTGTGGGTGTGAGCCTTGAGGGATTGAAACTTCGTCCGTCCCGTGAGGCTATGAAGTCTAATAGCCTTTATTCATGTTTATGTGTTTTCTTGTCTGCAAAAACCTAACTGCTTTCATGTTGGAGATCATGCTTAGGCTTTATCCCTGCTCACAGTAGTTATACTCAGTCATAGTGATTTTTGTACATGTTTACCTCAGTCTCTGTTATCTTCTTGATAATACGTTGTACTAATTTGATTTGGGTTTATTTCCTTTATTTATTGAGATCTGTGAGGCTAGAGAGGTACATGACTGAGTGAGGCCGAGGTCCACTTGTGAGGTATTGTACTACAGCACGTGAGCTATCCGTGCGGATCCAGATTGATACCATAGCACGTGAGTTTTCCGTGCGGATCCAAATATGATATGATAGCACATGAGTTGTCTGTGCAGCACGTGAGTGGTCCGTGCAAATTAGCGCTTGGGATGTAGGAGCCCCTCCAGAGTCTGAACACCCCCAGTGAGCGCAGGTACCTATGGAGCGTGTGAATTGAGAGCTGAGAGATTGAGTGACAGTACTTGTGAGGTTTCATCTATTTTGTTGTTGTTGCATTTATCTGTTATTTTCCTTGTAGTAGTTGATAATTCATGAAACTGATCTTTTACTCATGTTTATCCTTAACTGTGAAAATTATTAATTGAATTGTTCTGCTTAGCTCGTCACTATTACTCATTCCCTTAGTTATTATTGTCAGTTGCTGAGTCATTTGTACTCATACTACACCTTGGACTTCATGTGCAGATTCAGGGGTTTTTGAGCGCTGTGATTGTTGAATCCAGGCCAGTGAAAGATATGTATTTATTCCTGTAATTTACGGCTTTTACATTATACTGTTCTCCTTTTCTGCCTTATTATTTATCGTCTGCATCATATATCCTGAGTGTCCCGTCGTACCCTCGTCACACATTCGTCGAGTTTAGGCTCGGCAATTACTAGTACATGGGGTCGGTTGTACTGATACTGCACTCTGCACTTACTGTGTAGATTTCGGAGCAGGTTGTGGCTCATTGAGAGATTGGCTCAGGTTCACAGCTCAGAGACCCAAGATAGTCCTGCTGGCGTCCGCAAGCCCTGGCGTCCGCAAGCCCTGGCGTCCCCTTCTACACATCTTCTTACTGTTTTTCCTTTACTTTCCAAAACAGTTGTAAATTTCTTTCAGACAATTTATTGTAGAAAAATCATAGAACATTCGTGAATTTGACACCAGGTTTCTGGGTAGAAGTATCATGTAAATGACTTCGATATCTATATATCTTTACAGTTATTCCTCTTTATTTTATCTGTTTATTGCTAATCACTAAAAATAGATATAAATGGATAAATAATCTCTAATATTGGCTTTCCTGGCAAGTGCGATGTTAGGCACCATCACGATCCCGACGGTGAAAATTTTGGATCGTGACACATCTATATAGATATATTTGATTTTTTATTTCGTATATATTTCGTATAATAAGTTCTTCAAAGCCCTACTATTTAAACAAACCTAGATGGCCGAAAGCATACATAAACAAACCTAGATGGCCGAAAACACTACAACAATTGTGATATTTAGCTATGAAATTATTAGATACAACACAAAATTCGTCATTAACTGTTCATTTTTTGTGATAAAAAATATAATTCATCTTTAAATACATGAACCACATACTTTTAGTGACGAAACACAAAATTTATAGCGAAGTTTCATCCACTAAGTTTCTAACCAAAAAATGAGTTGGCACCATTTATTGAGTGATATTAGCGGCAAATTTAAATTTATCAATGACACATTATTTTGTCATTAGTGATGTACTCAATTAGAGACGAACCATTATTTGTCTTGGAATTAGGTAAAGTATGGAGACAAAAAAGTTTTCGTCACAAAAATATGTTGTTACAATAGCGACGAATTAGAATTAGTACTTAAAAGCTATAAGCTTTATCCATACAATTTTACGTTTAATTGTGACCTTCATTTTTTGTCACTAATAGTGCAAACAATTAGTGACAATTATTTTATTGTCTCTAACTAACCTACAATTTAGTTACAACAAAATTTTGTCACAAAATATACAATTTTAAATGGCGACGACTTAACTTTGTAGTTGAATCATGCGATTATTGGCGATGAAAAAGATTTGTAGTAAAAAATTAAATGATCATACCTTATGTTTAACTATGAATCTGAAGTTTTGTTCATGCAAGATACATATACTTACTTTAAGACTAATTGAACTTGTGATTGAAACAACTATCTTTTGAAAAACTAATCATTTTTGAGAAACTAAAATCCCATTTTCACTAATATTAGAAATTTTAGATATTTTTCTTTCTACTTATCTTTGAGCACTTTCTTGTTGAAAAGTATTAAGAATATATATTTCCATATCGGAGACGAACCATTTAATTTGGTTCTTTATAAAATTATTTATGTCGTTGACGCTAAGTTTCAAAATTAGTGTACCTTTTATCTGATTTCACCCGAACAGTTATTTTTTAAAGCAAATAAAAAATTACTTTTTGAAAACAATTATATACATATGTCCTTTCATTATTTTACCAAATTAAAGTATATGTCATATTGCACAAAATTATAATTCCAACTAATATTTTTTTTATATTTTTATATTAGAGAATGTTAGGAACAAGGGTGGATATAGAATTTCGAGAAGATGGTTGCACTATTACGAAGAGGTGTACCTAGTTAGGATACAAATTTGACTAGTTCAACTTTAAAATTCTTACCATTGAGTCCATTCTATACTTTTTTTAAATTGTACGTTCAAATCATTTTTCTTTTATAATAGTAATTATATATATATATATATATATATATATACTAGTCTTATAATACGCGTTTTGCGCGTGTAACTAAGTCGGTGAGTAGATGATTTTTTAGAAAATCGTATTATACTATTAAATATAATATGTTTGTAATAAAAAAATAAACTATATTCCTTAAAATATAATATATAGTAGATTTTAAATTGGTGCCCAAGTCGAGCGGCAAGGGCATTGCGGAGTAGATTTTCGTCTGGTTTGTCGTCAAAATATCTTGCCTAAGTTTGTGTGGGGGAACTACCCCATAGGATTTGAGTCATCTATATTGATTGTAGTCTATGTACGCAAGGTGACGAGTGTGTGCTCGGACTTATTTGTGTAAAGTTGGCCTTTTAGGGTTCTTAGGTCATTATATTCCTTGTGTATGAAGTTGTATTTGTTAAGTCTGAGTTCCTGATTTCTAGTTTCGTCTCTACCTGCTTAAATTATATTTACTTGCTTGTAGTTTTACTCTATTGCCTATTTGACTCCTAATTGACTTAAATGAAGGTACTCTTCTACCGTCATGATATATTTTTCATAAAATGTTTGTTTAATTGAAATTAGTATTACCTCACCCTATAATTGCTTAGCCTTAATTGGAGTTACGACTATCTTTTGCTTCTTACCCTTTTATGAATTGTTGAATATCTCTCATAATTGCTCAACCTCATAAGGAGTTTAGATAAGTTATATCTTAGTCGACTTGTCCTTACATGAGATTTGACTTGTGTTGGCTTCTTATTGTTGACAAGAATATTGTAGATTCGCTGCTACGTCTTGTTTTTCTCTGGTTAAGCTGTTCTCTTTACACTTAGCATTCTTTACCATGATTATTCCTTGTGAACGAGTTCTACTGTTTCTTTGTGACTTGAAGTTCTTGTTTTGATTTACTCGTCGTACTCTGTATTACTGTCATTGTTGCTTTGTAGGTGCTGTGGTGACGTACGGGTTTTATGCCGGCTATAATTGTTGTCTTTGTTGGTTGTGCTACATACTTAAATTGGGACTACGGACATATTCCGGGAGATCCCCCATCACTGCATATTTATTTTGGGTCTACGGACGTATTTCAGGAAATCCCCTTGTACTGCATATTTACGGACGTATTCCGGGAGATCCCCCAGCACTGCATATTTATTTTGGGACTACGGACGTATTCTAGGAGATCCTCCTGTACTGCATAATAAATTCGGAACTACGGGACGGGATCCTGGTAGATTTCTCCTGTTGATATACCTGTTTCGAAGTTGTTAATCTTCTATGCTTAAGCGTCACAAGGTAACCTATACTCGAAGGATATTTACTTGAAAAATATTAATATTTGAAAAGCATTTATCTTGAAGGAACTATGTTTGAAAGATATTATTTGAAAAGTATATATTGTAAAGCATATTAGAAAAGCATTTATCTTGAAGAAACTATGCTTGAAAGATATTATTTGAAAAGCATTCATTTTGGAAGAACTATGTTTGAAAGATATTTATTTGAAAAGTTTATATTTGAAGGAAGTATATTTCAAAAGAATTTCCTATTGAAAAAAAATTATATTCTTAAAGCTTCCAAAACAAAACTTACGAGTGAAAGTTTAAACTCGAAGATTTCAACTAATTTACTGTAGTTGTTGGCTAAGGCCTGATGTAGGAACTATTGCTGTGCTGAGTTACTGTCACGACCCAATTTCGGAGTCGTGATGGCTCCTGTTGTGGAATCAGGCAAGCCTCCCTCTTTAACTAAGCTAAATTCAATTTTCAATAAAAATGCGATTTTTAAACGAATTTATTAATAATACTAAGAACCTCAAGTTTAAAACAATGTGCGAAAAACTAAATTTAAAACCTCCAATCCCCGGATCCGGTGTCACTCAGTCATGAGCTACTAGAACTTAAAGTAAAGAAAAGGGGAAATGGACAACATTTTCTCAAAATAAATGCAATAGGTGGAATAAAGAAAGAGAAGACGAGGTAGCGATCACCAGCTGCTACCTCGACAACTCCAATAGAAACGCTAACCGCTACTCAATATCCGCTACCGGGTCCCGGCGTACCTGGATCTGCACACAAGGTGCAGGAGGTAACGTGAGTACACCAACTCAGAAGTAACGAGCCCAAACTATGGGCTGAGAAGTAGTGACGGAAAAAATCTCAAAATTTTACAATAAATATTATACAGAATTTAGACATGCTAACAGTTTATCAGGATGAGAAAATATGCCAAGTATGCCAGTATACTCTACATGCCATCATAAAATATATGTATAAAACCAGTATGGATATGCACATAGTGCTCACAACTCTCCCACAGAATTCCACACAGTACTATATATGGCTCTCAGGCCCAGGGAAGTTCCACCCCGGAATATGCATAAACACTGGTGACCGTGGTCACTATGTACTGAGGAAAAAGGCCAGTCCAGCCCCCACGGAGCAGATCCATCTCCGGAATACAACACTCGCACAAGTTTCATATCCAGAGAAGATCCATCCCTCTCATAACATCAGCTTCGGACAATATCCATGCCCAGGGAAGATCCATCCCTCACATAACATCAGCTTCGGACAAGATCCATGCCCAAGGAAGATCCACCCATCACATAACATCAGTTTCGGACAAGATCCATACCCAGGGAAGATCCATCCCTCATCACTTCGGACAAGATCCATGCCCAGGGAAGATCCATCCCT
>ML407609.1:0-40473 GCA_005239525.1 Nicotiana knightiana | reverse complement strand
TATAAATTTTGAAATACTAATTCAATGTAATTTTTCTTATAGGATCGCTTTACAGCTGACGTGTAGGAATTCATACGCAGTCAGCTACCTAATGAGTCGGGCGAGGCAATCCAAATTTCGGACGAGGATGCTGAAAGAATATGGATGGAGGCTGCTGGCGGTGCAAAATGGGGGAAGGTATATGGGCTTCCTACTAAGAAGTTCCATCACTATTACTGTGGAATGCAAGGAATAGGGACTTCCTTGCAAGGCGAGCAACTTCGTGGGGAGAGCCTCTCCACTATGCGGGAGAGTGTGACAAAGCTCACATCCGAGCTAGAAGCTGCCAAGGAAAGAGAAAAGCTTAGAGATGCTCAGTACGTTGGCATGCAAGCTCAGTACCATGGCATGCAAGCTCAGCTCAAAGCTCTCCTAGCTTCTGGAGCTTTTCCGATTCCCCGGTCTCGCGAGTCATCGCCAGAGGCTCAACTTGAACGTGAGAATTCCTTCCGTCCTCCCCGTGATTGTTATTCTCGTCCTCCAAAAAATGACCCTTCTCATTACCGTCTTGATAATGAAGATTCATCCGACGATGATGATAATGATGTTGAATGAAACAATCCTTGAATACTTTTATATACTTTGAACAAGACAATATAACTTTGGTCCATTTTCGAATGGGCTTGTAATAATTGTTAACTTAGTTTTGTTAGTTTAATGTGTTAGTTCTATTGAACTTTATACTTTGTTGGTTTTAATATTGTTGTTGTGTTATTGTTGTTGTTGTTGTTGTTGTGTTGTAGTTCGTATTGTTGTTGTATTGTTGTGTTGTTGTAGTTCGTATTGTTGTTGTTGTTGTTGTAATAGGATTTGGTATGCTGGCAGGTGGTGCAACTGCCAAAATAGGCAGTTTCTGCCAAAATAATACCCAGAAAAGCGACCAACTTTGGTCGCTTATTTAATAAAAAAAATTAAATTGTTGAAATTAGCGACCAATTGTGGTCGCTTTTTATTTAAAAAATTATAAAATAGCGACCAACTTTGGTCGCTATTTTTCAGATTTTAGAATATTATATTTTCTTTACAGACCAAAGTTGGTCGCTATATTTTGTATAATAATAAATAAATAAATAATATAATTTAAAAATAGAGACCAACTGTGGTCGCTAAATTTATATTATTAAAATACTTCAGCGACCAAAGTTGGTCGTTTTTTTTATACCCGGAATATTTGGTCCTTTTACCTTAGGGACCAAAGTTGGTCGCAACGAAAAAGCGACCAAGTCATTTTGGATGCCTTTTGGTCGCTTTGCACTGTTTAGCGACCAACTTTAGTCGCTTTTCGTGGTCGCTTTTCCCGGATTTTTAGTAGTGGTACTCGATACACTTATTCTCAAATTCCCTAATTTTAGATTGTCTATTATTTCCTTGAATAACACAAACTTCTCTTCTAACATGAGTAATCTCATTTGAAAATAAATCAAGCCCACTTTTAATAATTAAATTATAAACATGACATGCACACCTAACATGAAAATTTTTGTCAAGTGGTGGTTGCTAATGCAGTCTTAATATTGAAATAGCGGCATTATTATTAGAAGAATTATCAAAAGACATGCATACTTTTTTATTAAGATTATAAAATTCAACAACTTCGCAAATAGTAGTACTTATAAAAATAGCAGTATGTCTTTGATCTTCATCATATTTAAAAGCGATAATACGTTTTTGCATACAATAATTATTATCTATCCAATGACATGTAATTGTCAAATAATCATTTCCATTAACAGTATGGTCAATACCAGAAGTTAGAGAAACTCTACAAGGAAGGTGGTCAAACAAAAAACGTATGTATGTCTGATATTATCCATGAAATCTAAAGATATCATATCTATAAGTACTTCTAGGGATATCTTTAAATAAAGGATTATAAATCCTTTGAATATACTCAATAAGATATGATGAAGAAGCAAAAGAAAAAGGTAGACAGCCCAAAGCAATCATTTTTGCAAATTCCTCACGGTCCTTCATTTGATCATATTTCATAAGTCATCCAGTACTAGGGTTTAGAGTTCCTTGATTTTCATCTAAATAAGAGCATCATTCTATAGGATGAGAAATTTTCATATATCTACTAAGTGTCCCAGTCCCCCCTAATTGTCCTCCAGACTTATTTTTAAAATCATCTTTATAAATTTTGCATCTAACTCTATCGGTATTCTCTATTTCGTCAAAAATTTCCAAACCTTACTTCTTATTCTCCGATTAGTAGTCGGGGCCACAGGTGGTCTACTACTACCACCACGACCACCACCCCTGCTACCAACTCTAGCACTACGAGGTGTAGTGGCGTCTCATCTTTAATTTCTAATTCATTATCTTCTATACTAAAATATTCCTGTAATTGTTCGTAATCTATATTATTATCAAGTGGTGTTTCAGAAATATGTGTAAGGTCATTTATATTACTACTAGATGTTGAAGTAGTACTTCTTTTCTATTTCCCCAATTACCCGATTAGCAACTTTATTACAAATTCTTTTTACAGCATTAAACATATTATGAAAATTTAACTACTCGCGAAAATTAAATATGCAAATAAAATAGTAAATAAGAGAAAGAGATGGAGGGAGTGCACCGAATTCCGCAATAAATTGAACACTTGATGATTTTTGCAACTGCAATGTTACCACGAAGAAACGTCAATTGTTCAAAGTTTGAAAGTTTAGACTTCAAATAATAAATAATACGATAAATTAAATTCCAAAAAATGAGAGCCAAATAGTTGATTGCAATTTAGGTGAAGAATGATAGAATGACAATTGAGAATTTGAGTTTAAGAAATGAGAGATGAGTAAAGAAATGAAGGAAGGGGTGTAATTATTATTTTTCAAAGGGCTAAATTAGTAACAACAAAAAGTGTTTTTTTTAAATTTCCCAAAAAGGTTATTCTTGCAAAATATTCGTTAGGCAACAGTCAAATTGGAAGCTGATTGTTTCCAACGGTCAAATGACTTTAAAAAAAAATCAGAAAATAGCTGTTGAACCGGTCCGGTTAACCGGTTCAACAGTATTTTTCATTGATCGGTTTTGACCGATCCAGTTAACCGGTATGAAAAAATTACACGTTCCAATCCCTTAACCCCCAAATCCAACCCCACCCGGCCCCCTACCATCGATCCGGTCCGGTCCGGCTCCGGAACCGGGTCAACCCGGTCTATTAAACACCTTTATCTCCAACTCTTACTCTCCAAACAGTTTGAATGAAAGTAAAGCCTTTATGTGTGAAGCGATTCGGGCAAAATTTGTCATTTCAATACTTAATCCATGTATTAGAGTACTAGTTATTCCATCTTTTTCCGTACAAAATAGTGCACATATTTGACTAATAATATATACTCCCCTTCGATTCATGTGAACCTATTTGATAGGGCACAATATTTAAGAGAAAAAAAAGAAGAAAACTTTTGAATTTGTGGTGTAAAATGAAGCGCATTAATCTATATTACTATAAATCATTACATAAAGGTAAATTTTTTCAATTATGAAATGGGTCATTCTTTTTGGCAGGAACTAAAAAAGAAACAAGTTCACATCTATTACTATATTAAAAGCACGAAGACCCTTAACTAAATGCCGTTCGTCGTTTTTTCCTTTTAAAAATATAGTTCATGCAGGACAAAATAGTCATTCTCTTTAATTACCTAATATATAGGAATAGTTATTTAATTATTTTTCTAATATTTAGAAATAGTCATTTAATTATTTTCCTAATATTTAGGAATAGTCATTTAATTAACTTTCTAATATTTAGTACTTTGAAATCAACCAACTCTTTTACCAATAATCTTTCCTTATTTAAATTTTAAAATATATAAGAACTCTTAATATTTATGACTTTAAAATTAATAAAAAAATTAGCTTATATAAATTAATATACTTTTCATATTGAGACAATATGAAATATATTCTTTGATGGACGTGGAACTCACTTGAGGGGCAAGAATTATAAATGATGGACTCTGAATTTTGGGTTAGAGAAAATCGTAAAAATAGCACGGGCTAGCCAGTTTTCGAATTGGTTATTCAAAAATAGTCAGTGTTTGCAAAATCATTGAAAAATAATCATTATTTTGCTGCAACACGGAAAGTTCCAGCATAATATACTGGAGATCAGTACACTTGTGTATGAACTTTCAGCATATTATGCTGGAACTATATATATATATATATATATAGTTCCAGCATAATATGCTGAAAGTTCATACACAAGTGTACTGATCTCCAGTATATTATGCTGGAACTTTCCGTGTTGCAGCAAAATAATGATTATTTTTCAATGATTTTGCAAACACTGACTATTTTTGAATAACCAATTCGAAAACTGGCTAGCCCGTGCTATTTTTACGATTTTCTCTAACCCAAAATTCAGAGTCCATCATTTATAATTCTTGCCCCTCAAGTGAGTTCCACGTCCATCAAAGAATATATTTCATATTGTCTCAATATGAAAAGTATATATATATATATATATATATATTTTTTTTTTTTTTTCTAATCCAATTTATTCTTATTGGATAAAAACTAATTACGGTTAATATTTAAAATAAAATATGAGGTAATAGTAAGAAGTTGAAAAAAAAATATTTTCTTTAAGGTTGAGAACAAATAGTTAAGTGTTTTAATGGACTAATTACCATAAAAATTATTTAAGTTTAAAATACATTATGTAAGTAAAAATATTTTTAATGAAACTCTTAGTAGTACATACTACCTCCGTTTCAATTTATGTGAACCCATTTGACTAGGCATGGAGTTTAAGAAAAGAGAGAAACTTTTGAACTTGTGTTGTAAAATGAGGCACATATATTTTGTTCGGCTATAAATCATTTCATAAAGGTAAATTGTTTCCAAATAAGAAAATGGATCTTTATTTTTGTCACGGACTAAAAAAAATAGGTTCTCATAAATTGAACTGAGGGAATATATAAATTTTTATACCACATTTTTAAAATTTATTGTATAAGTAAAAGAATTTTTTCATGAAACTCAAAATGAGAGTTTGAAGCAATAAGGAAGAAACGGTATATGTATTTTAAATAAGCTATCATTAAATATTATTTTTCTTTTTATTTTTATCTAACAAATCACATCTCTCTATATATTTATATATTTATTTTTCATAAAGTATTAACACAAATTAGTTGTCACGATCCAAATTTACTTCTGTTGGGTATCGTGATGGCACCTAATCATAAGGACTAGGTAAGACTAACATTTATAGAATAACAACAATAATAAATAACATCAAATAATTTTTAAAATGAAATTCTCTATGCAATTCACAATTTTCCAATACCAGAAGTACAAGTCATAAGCTCTACAGAGTTTACTACAACTTCTAAATACAACTGTTTGAAAATAAGTAAAAATAGTGTGAAAATAAAATAGGATGGTGACTCCGAAGCCTGCGAACGCAGCAAAGGGTTTACCTTGAGTCTCCACAACAACTATTTGCGCTGCTAGCTATAATTAACCGACTTCGCAATACCTGGATCTGCACAAAAATGTGCAAAAATGTAGTATGAGTACACCACAGCGGTAACTAGCAAGTATCAAGCCTAACCTCAGTGGAATAGTGACGAGGACCAGTCAAGAAACCTACTAGACTAAACAACCTGAACAAATATGGGTACAAGAACAACATAGTATATATTTACATAAGACTACGCGATATGGCTAACAACACAGAAATTGTAATAGGAAAGGAAGACAACAAGTATCAGCGGACTACCAAAATAATGACACAGAAGGATAACGGCAACACAACCTAAATCCGAATCACAGATACAGGAAGGACAAGTAGTCAACTCAACCACAACGATCCGTTTTCACATAAGATTTTAGTCAACACACTCCACGAGGTACCGAATCTCGGGCTAATCATAATTCACGGGTCCCAATACTTGAACCCTAACTTTTGGCATCATGTGCCCTCATCTCAGCTAATAACTGCATGGATGACTCACGTGCCAAATAGAGTCATTCTCACATAGAGTGGTTAACTACGTATATGCTTGTGCAAGTGTCCTAACATAGTTCAACCAGCTACATAAGAAAAAGGAACAGACAACACGTAGAATGTTTTCTCAAAACTTCCACCAGATAAAGCTCACACGGGTAAGTGTACTACTACACAAATATCAACAATAAGAATGCCCCCAGGCCATCACAATGCATCACAATTCAATCCCTAACATAGCCCACCTTATCTCGCCACGTGTGCAATAGTAAAGTAAATGCATGCCTTGTCTCCTCACACGTGCATAATAATGTTCCCACCTTGTCTTGCCACATGCGCAACCCCTCCCCTCCATACACACACACACACATGTGTATGTGTATAGTAACGGCAGCACGACAAAAACCTCGTGCATCACCATATCAACAACCACATGACAGAAACCTTGTGCTTCACAATAGCCACAACTGCACGGCAGAAACCTCATGCATCACCACAACAAGTACAACAACAACAATGCCAATAATAAAAAGTACAGTAAGCAAATCAACTCAAGAAGCTTCGATCACAAGAACGGTAGAACTAGTTCACAAGGAATAACCACAATAAGGAATACTAGGTATAATAAGAAGAGCTCAAGAAGGAAGAAAATAACATGTAACGACAGTCCCACAATGTACGGTTCAACAACCAAGAAACTAACACGAGTCAAATAATTCCAAATAAGGGCAAGTCCACTAAGGCATAGGATTTCTAAGTTTCTTTTAGGTTTGGACATTTACAGGAGAGATACATCCAATTCAAATAAAAGTAGGCAGCATTAAGATTACCATAACCTTCATTAAGGGAGAAAATTTACAAAAGGGATAACTACAACTACAAATAGAGATAAGCAATTAGGGAGAAGATAACATAGCAATAAAAGAGATAACAGTTTCAATTTAGGCATATTTGAATCAAGTAACAATAAGAGTGGATCATGAAGTAACTGATTCCAACTAAGCATATAAGGGTGAAACTAGTAATTAAGGAACATAATCATAACAAGAACAACTGCATATTCAATGAATACAAAGACCTAGGAACCTTAAAAGGCCAAGTTCCACAAATAAGTCCGAGTACTTACTCGTCACCTCGCGTACATGGACTACAATCAACATAGAAAACCCAAATCCTAAGGGGTAGTTTCCCCCACACAAGGTTAGGCAACATACTTACCTCAAAGAAGATAAACAGGTACTCTAATACGGACTTCTCGGGTGAAAAGACCTCCGGACGGCTCAAATCTAACAAAAATAACTTCAAAGCACAAATAAAATTTATAAGTAACTATTTCAGATCATAGAGTCTCAATATTTATTAAAATCTAGAAATCAATCCTAAAAGTCGACCCCCGGGCCCGCACCTCGGAACCCGACAAATTTCACAAAACCCAAATACCCATTCCGACACGAGTTCAACCATACTAAAATATCAAATTCCTGTCATGACCCCAAATCCTAAGCCGGATGTGATGGCGCCTAACATGGAACTATGCTAGCCAACAATCACATACTGACATAATATTTTCATAATTTCCAAAACAGTTCCGATATATCACAAAATTCTTTCGCTTTAGTAGTTCACAGCAACAAAATGAATAAAACAGTTTATACACTACCCCAAAACCTGGAGTCAACCGTCATAAGCATCTATGAGTAGTACAAAATAACCCTACTGTCATAATACATCAAGACTCAGAACGAGGAACTAAATACTAAACAAGAATATGGAAAAGAGATCCTGTGGATGCTTAATAGCTACCTTGAAGTCCCAACTGCAGCTCCGCAAGAGGGAAGAAAACTAGCGCTCGGTACCAGCACCTGTATCTGCACACAGGGAGTAATGAGAGTACGCCAACTCAGTAGTAATAAAAATAAATCAAGTCTAAGCAGTAAGAAACACATAGGATCAAATCATCAATTCACAATAAGCACAACCTCTCTTTCTCACAGTGTATACATTAAATCAACATGCTTTAAAAGCCAATTTCAGTAAAAATCCTTTGAAAAGTGTGATTTCCAACAATTTCAGAAAAATACCCAAAGAGTTTAATGTAAAATGAAATAAATCATAAATAGCCACTCGGGAAAAAACATGTATCATAAACCGCCCCTCGGCTAAAACATCACTCAGAATCAGTCTCTCACAATGCCTCGCAATCACTCAGTATCAGCCCCTCGGGCAACCTCTCACTCATGCCTCCCAATCACTCGTCACTCGTCACTCGGCACTCGCACTCAGTAGGTACCTATGCTCACTAGGGTGTGTACAGACTCCGGAGGGGCTCCTACAGCCCAAGCGCTAATATCAAGCCACCTCGTGGCATATCATATCCTCATAATCAGGCCCTCGACCTCACTCAATCAGAAACTCTTAAAAAGCCACTCGGGCTATAAGTAAATGGAGTACTCAACCCAAAACATCATTTTATATCTCAGAATAGTGTAAATAAGGCTGAGTTTCGAAATCAGTTAAGCATAATATGACTGAGTGTAATTCATAAGTCGATACAGTGAGGAAATAGCAGTAAAAGCCCCCAAGGGGTCTAAACAAGTCGGCACAAGGCCCCAAACATGGCTTACAACCCAAATATAACAATAGTCTTAAAACACGATTTAACATATGATTTAAAAGTAAATACGCAACTCAATAGTTGTCGCGGAAAGGACCAAGTCCAAACCCAAAATCAGTGCACGCCACACACTCGTCATCCGGCATGTGCGCCACTCTAAAAATAGTGAGAAAATACGAAGTCCGGGGTTTCATACCCTCAGGACAAGATTTATAGTCATTCCTTACCTCAAACCAGCCCAATACTAATATGCAATGCTCTTGCCTCTCGAATCGGCTCTCGGTTGCTCTGAATCTAACCAAAACAGGATTAATATCATCAATATACGCTAAAGGAACAAGTCCCACTCGAAAATTATCAATTTTAACCAAAATTCCCGAAATTAGCCAAACCCGAGCCCCGGGCCCGCGTCTCGAAATTCCATAAAAATTGCATCACAGTAATCCTCATCCTTTCCCGAGTCTATGCGTACCAAGAGCATCATAACCCGACCTCAAATGCCCACTCAATTCATCAAAAGAAATTCTCAAACTTTCCTCTCATTTTCCCCAATTTCCACTCTAACTCTTTAAATTAAATGATAAAAATCGAGACTAAATCATGGAATTAACCCAAATATGATTGAAGAACACTTACCTCAAGAACTCCACTGAAAATCCCTTCAACTTCCACCTCCTCCCGAGCTCTCTAATGGGTTTTTCAAATAAAGACCCAATCCTCGTTTTTTGTACTCAAAAGAATCTGCCCAAGGAATTTCTCACTGCGATCACAGAACTCCCCACGCGATCGCAAAGAACAAATATGCTGCCCCACTAATTTACCTTACGCGATCGCGAAGTACAACATCTCATCCCCCTCACGCGCCCTTCAACTCTACGTGAACGCGAACAGTACCACGCGTTCGTACTGCACAACGACCACACACCCACGTGATCGCGAACTCCACCACGCGATCCCATAGAAAAAAATGTTGTCATCCCCAGCTAGGCCTACGCGATTGCAAACATCCCCCCGCGATCGCATAGAAGGAAACCAGAAAAATTACACCAGCAAAAATTTGCCCAGTTTTAAAGCCAAGAATTGGTCCGTTAACCACCCGAAACTCACTCGAGGCCTTCGGGACCTCAACCAAACATACAAACACGTCCCATAACCTTATTCAAACTTAGTCGATCCTTAGAAACATCCAAAACAACGCTAAAACACCAAGATCACATCGGATTCAAGCCTATGAACTTTGAGATTTCTAAATTTCTCCAAAGATGCCGAATCCATTCAAAGCACGTCCGGTTGACCTGAAATTTTGCACAGACATCCAAAAATGACCCTACGAATCTGTTCCAACTTCCAGAATTCCATTCCGACCCCGATAGCTAATTCTTCACTGCCGATCGGAAATCACCAAAAACTCAATTTCGCCAATTCAAGCATAATTCTACACCGTACATCAAAACCACATTCCGAACACACTCCTAAGTCCCAAATCACCTAATGAAGCTATCCGAGCCATAAAATGTACATTCTAAGGTTGTTTACCATAAAGTCAACTCCCAGTTGACTTTTCTAATTATTAAGCCAATTTAAGAGACGAAGTGTCGCAGTTCTCACCACGACCACTCCGAACCTGAACCAACCGAACCAACACAACATAAATAGGCTAAGAAACATATGATAAAGCATAAATAGGGAAAACGGGCTAAAATTCTCGAAACGACCGACCGGGTCGTTACTCCCCCTCTTAAACAAATGTTCGTCCTCGAACGGGTTTAGAAATATATCTGGAGTCTCAAATAAGTGAGGATATCTGCCCCGTATCTCCCGCTCGATCTCCCAGGTGGAATCCTCCACCGGTTGTTCTCTCCACTGAACCTTCACTGAAGCTATATCCTTAGACCTCAGCTTTCTGACCTGACGACCCAAAATAGCCACTGGCTCTACCTCATATGACATATCACCCTCGAGTTGAACCATGTTGAAGTCCAAAACATGAGACGAGTCACCAACATACTTCCGGAGCATCAAAATATGGAACACCGGATGAATACTCGATAAGCTGGGTGGCAAGGCAAGTCTGTAAGCCACCTCACCAATCTTCTGCAGCACCTCAAATGGCCGAATGAAATGGAGAATAATCTTTCCCCTCTTCTCCGAACCTCATAACACCCTTCATGGGTGACACCTTCAACAACACCTTCTCCCAAACCATGAAAGACACATCTCGGACCTTCAGGTCGGCATAACTCTTCTTCCTACACTGCGCCGTGCGAAGCCGCTCCTGAATTAACTTCACCTTACCCAACGCATACTGAACCAAGTCTGTGCCCAATAGCCTAGCCTCGACCGGCTCAAACTAACCAACCTGAGATCTACACCTCCTAATATATAAAGTCTCATACGGAGCTATCTGGATACTCGACTAATAACTATTATTATATGCAAACTCCACGAGCGGCAGAAACTGGTCCCATGAATCCCCGAATCAAAGACACACGCACGGAACATGTCCTCTAGAATCTGAATTGTACACTCCGACTGCCCATCGGTCTGAGGATGAAACATTGTGCTCAACTCAACCTGAGAACCTAATTCCCTCTGCACGGCCCTCCAAAACTGAGATGTGAACTGGGTACCTCTGTCGGAAATGATAGAAACTGGAACCCCATGCAATTGAACAATCTCCCTGATATAAATCTCAGCTAATTGATCCGAAGAAGAAGTAGTACCAACAGGAATGAAGTGTGCGGACTTGGTCAGCCGATCCACAATAACCCATATAGCATCAAACCTCCCCGAAGTCCGTGGAAGCACAACTACGAAGTCCATGGTGATCCGCTCCCACTTTCACTCCGGAATATCTAACCTCTGATGCAATCCACTCGGTCTCGGGTGCTTATACTTAACCTGCTGACAGTTAAGACACCGAGCCACGAACTCAACAATATCCCTCTTCATCCGCCTACACCAATAATGTTTTTTTCAAATCCTGATACATCTTCGCGGCACCCGGATGGATGGAATACGCGAACTATGGGCCTCTGCTAGAATCAACTCTCGGAGCCCATCCATATTGGGCACGCAAATCCGGACCTGCATCCTCATGACCCCATCATCACCAATAACCACATCCGTGGCATCACCTCGACGGACCCTGTCTTGAAGAACGAGCAAATGTGGATCATCATACTGGCATGCTCTAATCTGATCATAAAGAGAAGACCTGGAGGCTACACAAGCCAATACTCGTGGGGTCTCTGATAGGCCCAATCTCACCAACTGACCCGCTAAAGCCTGAACATCAAGTGCTAAAGGTCGCTCTACCGCTGGAAGGTAGGCTAGACTCCCCAAACTCTCTGCTCTGCGACTCAGGGCATTAACCACTACATTGGCCTTCCCCGGATGATATAGAATAGTGAGGTCATAATCCTTGAGAAGCTCCAACCATATCCTATGACGCAAATTCAGATCCTTCTAATTAAGCAGATGTTGCAAACTACGGTGATAAGTGAAAATCTCACAATGCACTCCATACAAATAATGGCGCCAAATCTTCAAGGCGTGGACAATGGCTGCTAACTCAAGATCATGCACTGGATAGTTATTCTCGTGCACCTTCAACTGTATGGACGCGTAGGAAATCACCCTACCGTTCTGCATCAAAACTGCTCCAAGGCCAACTGTCGAGGCATCATAGTAAACTGTATAAGAACCTGAACTCGTAGGCAAAACCAACACCTAAGCTGTATTCAAAGCTGACTTGAGCTTCTGAAATATCTCCTCACACTCCTCAATCCACCTGAACTGAGCACCCTTCTGGGTCAGTCTGGTCATAGGTGCTGCAATAGATGAAAATCCCTCTACAAAACGGCGATAGTACCCTGCCAAACCAAGGAAACTGCGAATCTCGGTAGCTGATGACGGTCTAGGCCAGATCTGCACCGCCTCTATCTTCTTCGAATCAACCTGAATACCCTCGATGGACACCACATACCCCAAGAAAGATACTGAATCAAGCCAGAACTCACACTTCGAAAATTTTGCATACAACCTCTTCTCCCTCAGAGTCTGAAGCACAATCCTCAAATGATTCTCATGATCCTCCCGAGATCGGGAATATACCAAGATATCGTCAATAAACACGATGATGAAGGAGTCAAGATAAGGCCGGAACACACTGTGCATCAAGTGCATAAAGGCTGCTGGGGCATTGGTCAACCCGAATGACATAACTAGAAGCTCATAATGACTATATCTAGTCCTGAAGGAAGTCTTCGGGATGTCAGGCCCCCGAATCTTCAACTGATGATAGACAGAATGCAAGTCAATCTTGGAAAATACCCTGGCACCCTGCAACTGATCAAACAAGTCATTATACGAGGCAAGGGATACCAGTTCTTCACCGTAACCTTGTTCAGCTGCCGATAATCAATACACATACGCATAGAACCATCCTTCTTCTTCACAAACAACACCGGTGCACCCCAAGGTGACACACTAGGCCGGATGAACCCCTTATCTAGGAGTTCCTGAATCTACTCCTTTAATTCCTTCAACTCTGCTGGTGCCATACGATAAGGTGGAATAGAAATAGGCTGAGTGCCTGGCACCAGGTCAATAACAAAATCAATGTCCCTGTCAGGTGGCATGCCTGGCAGGTCTGCAGGAAACACGTCCGGAAGTTACGGACCACCGGAACCGAAACAATAGCGGGAGTCTCACCACTGACATCCCTCACAAAAGCCAAATACGATAAACACCCCTTTTCAACCATACACTGAGCCTTCAGGTAAGAAATCACCCTACTAAGCATATACTCAATAGAACCTCTCCACTCAACCCTCGGAAATCCTGGCATAGCTAAGGTCACGGTCTTAGCGTGACAATTAAGAACGACATGACACGGATATAGCCAATACATGCCCAGTATCATATCAAAAGCAACAATGCTGAGTAACAATAGGCCCACTCGGGTCTCCAGACCCCCAATAGGTATCACACATGACCGATGCACACAGTCCACAATAATAGTATCGCCCACCGGAGTCGACACATGAATGGATGTAACTAGAGACTCACGGGGAATATCTAAAAAATGGGCAAAATATGACGAAACATAGGAATACGTAGAACCAAGGTCAAATAAAGCCAAAGCATCTAGGCGACACACTGAGACAATACCTGTGATCACTGCATTGGAGGACATAGCATTTGGCCTGGCTGGAAGTGCATAGATACAAGCCTGGCCTCCATGTGCACGACCTCCCCCTCTATGGCGGCCCCTGGCAGTCTGACCCCCACCCCTAGCGGTCTGACCCCCACCCTTAGCTGTCTGGGCGGGTGGTGAAGTAACTGGAGCCGAAGTCGAGGGTTGGCCCCTATGCTGAGAAGAACCACCAAAACGACGGGGACACTATCTCCACATGTACCCAAACTCCCCGCACTCTAAACAACTCCACGGAGCTGGAGACGGTGACTGAAAGAAACCCCTAGCACCAGAATGTCCACTAGAAGAATCATGGATAGAGAAACCCTGAACTGGTGATGCTCGAGCTGCACTCTGGGCTGGAAGGGCACTAATGAAGAGCGGCCCGACTAAGAACTGCGGGGACCATGCCTCGAAGATGCACCACTATAGGCTGGGCGGAATGGCTGAGGAGACCTGAATGAACGACCTCAACCATGCTGAAACTGCCCTCTAGAAGGAGCACCACTAGAACCACCAGATCCACGAGGCCTCTTGGCCTCCCTCTCCTCCCGCTCCTGGCGGCGAACCAACTCAATATCTCGAGCAATATCAACAACCTGATCAAAGTTAGCACCTGATACCCTCTCCCGAGTCATCAAAAGGCGGAGTTGATAAGTGAGGCCATCCACGAACCTCCTAATCCTCTCCCTATCAGTAGGTACCAACTCGGTGGCATGACAAGCCAACTCTGAAAACCGCATCTCATACTGCATCATTGATAGCTCCCCCTGACGCATCTGCCCAAACTGTCTGCGCTCCTCCTCCCTGTGAGACTGGGGTACATACTTCTCCAAGAAGATAGTGGAGAGCTGCTACCATGTGAGGGGTGTTGTACCAACAGGCCTACGCCTCTCAAAGGACTCCCACCAAGTAAAAGAAGCCCCAGAAAACTGAAAGGTAACAAACGAGACCCCACTGGTCACTAGAATCCCAACAGTATGAAACATCCTCTAACACTTATCCTGAAACCCTGGGCATCCTCGCCCTCAGCACCACTGAATGTCGAAGGCTGAAGCCTACTAAATCTCTCCAGCCTACGCTGCTCATCATCTGGTATAGATGGAATCACAAATTTCTGAACTGGAGCAACCGGCTGGGCTGGAACTGCCCCCGGTTTCTGAAGGCCCTGATTAACCTACTCAGGTGTCCGAGCAGCTGGAGTTTGAGTGCCTCCCTAGCCTAAGAAGTAGCAGCAGTAGTAGATGTAGCAACCGCCTGGGCAAGGCTAGTACATACTGTCAAGATTCGATCCAGGGTCTCCTGAAGACCCGGAATAACAATGGGCATTGCCGGTGCCTGAGCCTGTCCCCTTGGAATATCTGTGGCGGGAACCTGATCCTCAATGGTAGGTGTACCCTCTGGTACTGCACCGGCTGCTTCACGGGCTGGTCCCCTACCTTTACCACGGCCTCGAACGCGGCATCGACCTCTCGCTGGTCTAGCCCGTGTCTGGTCACCCTGATCGGTAGCGCGTGTCCTCACCATCTGTGAGAGAATGAAACAATAGAAGTTTAGATTTCCAGAATTAACAAAATGGAACGAAAGAATTCAAGAAAAATGAGATTTTCCTAAGGGTTCTGCAGCCTCTCGAAGATAAGTACAAATGTCTCCGTACCGATCCGCAAGACCCTACTAAACCTGCTCATGATCGTTGAGTCCTATGTAACCTAGGCTCTAATACCAACTTGTCACGACCCAAAATCCTAAGCCGGCCATGATGTCGCCTAACATGGAACTAGGCTAGCCAACAATCACATACTGACATAATATTTTCATAATTTCCAAAACGGTTCCGATATATCAGAAAATTCTTTCGCTTAAGCAGTTCACAACAACAAAATGAATAAAACAGTTTATACACTACCTCAAAACCTGGAGTCAACCGTCATGAGCATCTACGAGTAGTACAAAATAACCCTACTATCATAATACATCAAGACTCAGAACGAGGAACTAAATACAAAACAAGAAATTGGAAAAGAGATGTTGTGGATGCTGAATAGCTACCTCGAAGTCCCAACTCCGGCTCCGCAAGAGGGAAGAAAACTAGCGCTCGGTACCAGCACATGTATCTGCACACAGGGGTGCAGGGAGTAATGTGAGTACGCCAACTCAGTAGTAATGAAAATAAATCAAGTCTAACTAGTAAGAAACACATAGGATCAAATCATCATTTCAAAATAAGCATTGCCTTTCTTTCCCACATTGTATACATTAAATCAACATGCTTTAAAAGCCAATTTCAATTAAAATCCTTTGAAAAGTGTGATTTCCAACAATTTCAGAAAAATACCCAAGAGTTTAGTGTAAAATGAAATAAATCATAAATAGCCACTCGGGCCAAAACATGTATCATAAACCGCCCCTCGGGAAAATCATCACTCAGAATCAGTCGCTCACAATGCCTCGCAATCACTCAGTATCAGCCCCTCGGGCAACCTCACTGTCACTCATGTCTCTCAATCACTCGGCACTCGCACTCAGTAGGTACCTGCGCTCACTAGGAGTGTGTATAGACTCCGGAGGGGCTCCTACAACCCAAGCGCTAATATCAAGCCACCTCGTGGCATATCATATCCTCACAATCAGGCCCTCGGCCTCACTCAGTCAGAAACTCTCAAAAAGCCACTTGGGCTATCAGTAAAATGGGGTACTCGACCCAAAATATCATTTTATATCTCAAAATAGTGTAAATAAGGCTGAGTTTCAAAATCAGTTAAACATAATATGACTGAGTGTAAATCATAAGTCGACACAGTGAGGAAATAGCAATAAAAGCCCCCAAGGGGTCTAAACAAGTCGGCACAAGGCCCCAAAAATGGCTTATAACCCAAATATAACAATAGTCTTAAAACACGATTTAACATATGATTTAAAAGTAAGTACGCAACTCAATAGTTGTCGCGGAAAGGACCAAGTCCAAATCCAAAATCAGTGCACACCACACACTCATCATCCGGCATGTGCGCCACTCCAAAAATAGTGAGAAATACGAAGTCCGGGGTTTTATACCCTCAGGACAAGATTTATAGTCATTACTTGCCTCAAACCGGCCCAAATACTAATCCACGATGCTCTTGCCTCTCGAATCGGCTTCTGATTGCTCCGAATCTAACCAAAACCAGATTAATATCATCAATATACGCTAAAGGAACAAGACCCACTCGAGAATTATCAATTTTAACCAAAATTCCCGAAATTGGCCAAACCCGAGCCCTGGGCCCACATCTCGGAATTCCATAAAAATTGCATCACAGTAATCCTCATCCTTTCCCGAGTCTATGCATACCAAGAGCATCATAATCCGACCTCAATTCATCAAAAGAAATTCTCAAATTTTCCTCCCATTTTCCCCAATTTCCACTCTAATTCTTTAAATTAAATGATGAAAATCGAGACTAAATCATGGAATTAACCCAAATATGATTGAAGAACACTTACCTCAAGAACTCCACTGAAAATCCCTTCAATTTCCACCTCCTCCCGAGCTCTCTAATTGGTTATGCAAATAAAGACCCAACCCTCATTTTTTGTACTTAAAAGAATCTGCCCAGGGAATTTCTCACTGCGATCGCGGAACTCCCCACGCGATCGAGAAGAACAAGTATGCTGCCCCACTAATTTACCTTACGCGATCACAGAACCACTCATGCGATCGCGAAGTATAACAACTCAGCCCCCTCACGCGCCATTCAACTCTACGCGAACAGTACCACGCGTTCACTGCACAACGACCACACACTCACGCGATTGCGACCTCCACCACGCGATCGCATAGAACAAAACGCTGCCATCCCCAGATAGGCCTACACGATCGCAAATACCCCCCCAACGATCGCATAGAAGGAAACCAGAAAAATTACACCAGCAAAAATCTACCCAGTTTTTAAGCCAAGAATTGGTCCGTTAACCACTTGAAACTCACCCGAGGCCCTCGGGACCTCAACTAAATATACAAACACGTCCGATACCTTATTCAAACTTAGTCGAGCCTTCGAAACATCCAAAACAACGCTAAAACACCAAGATCACATCGGATTCAAGCCTATGAACTTTGAGATTTCTAAATTTCGCCAAAGATGCCGAATACATCCAAAACACGTCCGATTGACCTGAAATTTTGCACACACATCCAAATGACCCTACGAATTTGTTCCAACTTCCGTAATTCCATTCCGATCCCGATAGCTAATTCTTCACTGCAGACCGGAAATCGCCAAAAACTCAATTTTGCCAATTCAAGTCTAATTCTACACGGACATCAAAACCACATTCCGAAGACACTCCTAAGTCCCAAATCACCTAACGAAGCTATCCGAGCCATAAAATCTACATTCCGAGGTCGTTTACCAATAAGTCAACTGCCACTTGACTTTTCCAATTATTAAGCCAGTTTAAGAGACTAAGTGTCTTAGTTCTCACCACGACCACTCCGAACCCAAACTAACCAACCCAACACAACATAAATAGGCTAAGCAACATATGATAAAGCATAAATAGGGAAAACGGGATAAAATTCTCAAAACGACCGGTCGGGTCGTTACAATTTCGTCCCTCAAATCATGATTCTTCGTTTTGAAAACTTTCTTATAAAATCAACATCTTCCTCAACTCAAAACACAAAATAAATGATAAACATGAAGATAAAATCATGGAGTATATTAAATTCTAGGTGAAGAACACTTACCCAATCGATTTGCTTGAAAACCCCAAAAGAAGCTCCCAAAATCGAAGTCTAAAACTCAAAATATGAAGAAAATGGCCAAATCCTCGACTTAAATGATTCTGCCAAGACTTCCGCATCTGCGGACAAGCAATCGCATCTGCGCAACCGCATTTGCGAGAAAGAGTCCGCATCTGCGAACTCAGCTAAATAGGCTTGGAATCGCATCTACAGATTTACAGTCATACTAGCGGCACCGCAGAAGCGAAAAGGAAAAAACACATAAGCGAGCTTCTTCGCAAGTGCGATCGCTGGACCGCAAAAGCGACCTTCGCACCTGCGTGCCGGCCTCCGCAAAAGCGAACGAGCTCCCAGGCCTTCATGACCACATAAGTGGCCAACTCACGCAGAAGCGGAGCCGCACCTGTGCTCCAAAGTGTCGCAGGTGCGAGAAACCAGAAATTGGCCTGTTTCAAACCATGAAAAACATCTGAAACTCGACCGAAACACGACTGGGGCCCCCGGGACCCCGTCCAAGCATACCAACAAGTTCTATAACCTAACACAGACTTGCTTGGGGCCTCAAATCACATCAAACAATGACGAAACTAAGAATCCCACCATGAATCGAACTTATGAACTTCCAAATCTTCCAACTTCTAAAACTCGTACCGAAACCTATCAAACAAACCCGTAATGACGTTAAATTTTGTAGACAAGTCCCAAATAACATAACGGAGTTGTTCCAACTCTCTGAATCGCATTCTGAACCTGATATCACAAAATTCAACTATTGGTCAAACCTCTCCACTTTCCAAACTCCAACTTTCACCGAAATGCTTCACTTCATCCTACGAACCTCCAAAATCGCATCCGGATGCACGCCTAAGTCCAAAATCACCATATGAAGCTACTCAAAATCAAATGCCACCGAACGGAGCTTAAATTCTCAAAACGACCGACCGGGTCGTTACATTAGTCATTTTTAGACTTTAACGGTGCCATTTTATCAACTTTTTCCTAAATGTATAAGACTAACCTCTTCATTCCCACATCTCTAAAAGACTAAAAAACTAAATGTTCCATTTATTTTATTGGACAAAGTTTTGAACAATTCTTGATAACAACATTTTATGTTACTTGTTTGTTTTTAATATTAGTTAATAAAGATAACAACAATTTGGTCTTTATAAAAAATATTCATATTATCTTTGAAAATTATGAACTCATTAATAAGGAGTACATGCACAAAGCACATACTTCTTACCCTTATCATACTTTTTAGTTGGGTACTTTAATTAGATTACCAGAGCGTTAGAGCAAATGAAGAAATATTGTGTTAATATATCATTTATGTACTTTAATAAAGAGTAATTACAAAGAGCCAAAGGTGTACAATATAATAGAAAATTTGATCCTGCATTGCTTCAGCTTATATGGCCGCGGCTTGGAAATATAGGCCGCCGAAGTAAAACCATTTATGTCTCCCTATTTCTTTATTATTGCTTGCCAATTTGTCAAAAATTTAAGATCAATGAAGTTGGATTCAAGGAGTTAGGATTTTGTTGAAGATCTACATAATTCTGCGTTGTCTTCGTAGCTTTTGTGTGCTTTCAAGCTTAATTTATCTACGGATTATTTATTTTGTTCTTTTCACTCGATAACTATAGAATATGTTTAAATGAGTGCATTTGCTATTTTCTTAGCCAAAATCTTACAGGTATCTCTTGTTAAGGGGTGTTTTGCGGGGACTGGACCTGAAGCCGAGAAACATATGATAAAAAAAGATACAGTGAACAAGATTGTGAAAAGAGAAAAAAAGAAATTAGATATTGAGTAATCAATTTCACCGTCATATCAAGGATGCTCATCAGTCTAATTTCAGATTAGCAAATTATGATATAAGATATAGCTGTTAATAATTATTTTACATTTTCCTAATTGAGCTTGCACTTCCTAATCTTCAAATTTTGTTCTATATCTTATTGACATATTTTAATATTATTTTTCTGATCTAAGATGGGCACAACTGTTTTTCTTTTTTCACTGATAAACTATTTGTGTATACTATTGTAAGAACAAAGAAAAAGATAATTAAAGTTATTTAATCCACAACGGTGCATAGTAGTAACAAAAAACTTGTTTAACCATAATTATTCCAATGATAGTAATTTTATTGTTCAACTATGTATGTTTCGTACAAATGTTCAACAACATCATCATAGATTGTTTCCTTGACATTTAAATTAATCAACTTTGACTTTAGGAGGAAGTTGACAGGAAAAACGAAAGAAAAAATATGTAAAATATTTATTTGCAATATAAAATTACAAAGCACATATATTATCATTCCTTCGACTTCAGCTCAACTTATTCCGTTTTATTATCAGACCAAATAAGTTATTATCTATTGCAACAAAAGATCAGCCTACTGATCTTCTTACAAAAGGACTTAGTAAAGTTCAATATGAATATCTAAACTCCAAGATAGGTGTTTTAAACATCTTCACACCACCTAGCTTGAGGGGAGTGTTAAAGTATAAAGGAGTAGTTTAGTCATTTCCTAGTTGCCTGTTAGTTATTAAGTTAGTTAGGATTATTCGTTAATTAACCGATTAGCTAAGAATAGTGAGTTAGTTAGCTAGACTATTTAAACTAACTTCTTAGCCTTGTGTAAGACAGAATTTTCATTCTTTTCAATATAGAAAGCTCTGTCTCTTCTTCTCTCTGTACACAGACTCTGTTCTTCATCTTCTTCATATCAATTGAATCCTCTTTTTCGTTGAATTAAATCATGGTATCAGAGCAGTACAAGCTCAGAGACTAAAGCTTGTAAATCGATCAAAGTTTTCACTGAAATTCAAGAGACAATCTGATTACTGAAATTCAAGAATTCATGGCTTCGATTGATGAACAATTGAGATCAAATTCTGCAAATCTGGGTACAGGAGAGCACAATACTCAAAATTCTGGAAACCCAAGTGCAGGATTGGATTACAATCATACGTTGTTCTTGTCACCGGCCGATGTAAGTGGAATTCAAATAATTTCATTTCAATTGACAGGGATTGAAAACTATTCAATCTGGAATAGGTCTATGAGGGTTGCATTGTTAGGGAGAAATAAATTAGGCATGGTTGATGGTACATGCAAGAAGGAAAACTTTCTGATAACAATGGAAAATCATTGGGAGAGAGTCAATGAAATAGTTCTGTCTTGGATAATGAATTCTGTGGCTAAGGAATTGTTAGGAGGAATTGTGTATGCCTATAGTGCCCAAGTTGTTTGGGAAGATCTATTGGAAAGGTTTAATAAGGTTGATGGGTCAAGAACCTTCAACTTACATAAATAAATCGCAACTCTAACTCAAGGGACTGCCTCAATATCTGTATATTTTTCAAGAATCGAAGATTTGTGGGAAGAGTTTGAGGCATTAGTGCCAGCTCCTGGGTGTGATTGCGAAAAAACAAGAGATTTTGTGCTATATCTACAAAAACTGAAATTGTATCAGTTCTTAATGGGGCTAAATGATTCATACTCACAGGCTAGGAGTCAGATTTTAATGTGAAGTCCCTTACCTACAGTGAATCAAGCATATGCAATGATAGTTAGTGATGAAAATCAAAAATCAGTGACAAATGTGTCTGGTTTGTTAGGGGCTAATCCTACTGCAGTTTCTGGTAGTTATGATATGGCTATGTACTCAAGGAATGGTAATAGTCAGCCTCAAAGGTTCAAGAAAGAATTATAATATTCAATGTGAGTTTTGTAAGCTTAAGGGGCATAGCAAAGAAAACTGCTACAAAAATGTGGGGTATCCTGCATATTTCAAGTTCAAAAAGAAAGGTCCTGGGGTTCATTGTCTTAACCATAGTGCAAATGCAGTCAATGTACTCACTGATACCTCTCAGACTAATCAGAGTAATACAGTGGAACCTATTGCATTCAACTATGGAATGAACATAAATATGGTAGAGCAGAATACAAGTAACAATCTCAATCAAAATTCAAGTGCATATGAGCTGTCACTAGAGAATGTTGCAAATCAATTGGGAAACTATACATTCACCAAGGACCAATATGACCAAATTGTATAGATGTTAAACAAGATTTCAATGCCTGCATCAGAAAATTCTGTAGATAACTTAACAGGTACTCCTAAAGCACTATTAGTTTCTGATGAACCTTATGAATGGATTATAGACACTGGAGCTACAAATCATATAGTTTCTGATATTGACATGCTAAATAAATCCTCAATAACTGAAATTGAAAAACCAAAGAAAGTTTTCTTACCAAATGGTGATATAACACAAGTCACTCACATAGGTGCAAGTTCTTTATCAGATAAGAATACACTTACCAATTTATTTCATGTGCCACAATTTAAATTTAATCTACTATCTGTGTCTAAGGCTACTAAGGAGCTAAAATGTTCAACAACTTTTTTTCCTGAGTCTTGCTTCTTCCAGGATCTCTTCACTGGAAAGGTAAGGGAGATTGGTAAGGAAGAAGATGAATAATGGAGAAGAACAAAAGGATTGCATTAGCAGTCTCAAAAGTTGGGTCAAATCTAGACAAGCAGCTAGATGTGAATCTTTGGCATAAAAGACTTGGTCATATGTCTACTATAGTTTTACAGAAAATTTTACCCGTTAGTCTATAATTCATTAGAGAAAAGGTTAGCAAATGCACTGTATGTCCTTGTGCTAAACAAACTAGGCTGTTTTTTTATTCTAGTAGCATTAGAAGTACTTACTGCTTTAACATGATACATACAGATTTGTGTGGACATTAAAAAGTGACTACATTTGATGGCAATAGATATTTTCTTACAATAGTTGATGATTACTCTAGAATGACTTGGATATTTCTACTTAAGCAAAAACCTGATGTGTTTCTCTCATTACAACATTTCTTCAATTATGTTAAAAATCAATTTGATAAAACAGTAAAAATTGTAAGAATTGATAATGGCACATAAGTTATGAATTCAATGTGCGATAATCTATTCAAGAACTTAGGGAGTATTCATCACAGAACTTGTGTTTATACCCCTCAGCAGAATGGGATAGCTGGGAGGAAACATAGAGATATAATAGAAGTCACTGGAGCTCTTAGATTTCAAGCTCAAATTCCAATTAAATACTGGGCTAATTGTGTGTTAGAAGCAGCCTATTTGATAAATAGGATGCCTAGTTCAGTCATAGGAAATATGACTCCTTATGAAAGACTATACCAGAAAAAACCTTAACTAGAACATCTTAGGGTAAATTTTATACATTTTGTATTTCAACGTTAATTTTAGCAAGTCGCTGGGGAATGTCGAGAATTTGAGCAGGGAGGGCCATGGCTTCTCGATATACATTGGTAGAAAATTTCTGTTTTAACTTTCACTCTTGGATAGATATAGCTACGGGGCTGTTCTAGCTTGAATGGGAAGAAATCCATGAGAGGCGGAAGCGGAAAATCGCTTATACCGAGTTCCCCAACAGCAGCTTAGTTTAGTAGCAACACTCTTTCTACTGGCGTGGCGCTGCTGGATGCTTCTGATCAATAGAACACGAAGAGGTAAAGATTGTGCAGGAAAATGATAAACTTATGCCAAGAGCTAATGAGGCTATACATATGGGATATTCAGAGGTCCAAAAAGGTTATATTCTATTTGATATTATTAATCAATCTTTCTTTGTTAGCAGAGATGCAACATTTAGGGAAGACATATTCCCTTTCAGTTATAGAAACAAAACTGCAGCACAACCACTGTTTGTAGATCCTACTCTTCATATAGGGATAACATTGGATGTTATACCTGAGAGTAGTCTTACAAACACTACATCAGAACAACATAGTCAAGACTATGAAGTATCTGCATCACAAGAATTATCAGGAACATATACAAATATACATTCTTCACATATCACAGATGTTCATTTATCCTCTCAACAGTCAGAACAAACTGTGGCAGATCAACAAATACCTGAGCAGATTTAAACTCAACAAATGATTATCAGAAAATCAACAAGAGACAAAAATCCACAGATATGGATGAGAGATTTTGTATCACTGAATATTCATAGAGATGAACCGTATGAAATAAATAAATATCTAGGATATGATCAACTATCATCCAAATATCAAGCCTATATGAGTATTTTCTCTTCTATTACTGAGCCTACTAGCTATTCAGAAGCAATAGATGGGTGGAAGCAATAAATGAAGAAATTAAGGCACTTGAGAACAATAATACCTGGGATATTTTTACACTGACAGAAGGTAAGAAACCTATAGGGTGGAAATGGATGTACAAGATCAAATACCAAGCTACAGGTAAAATTGAAAGGTTTAAGGCTAGACTAGTAGCAAAGGGGTATAGTCAAAAAGAACGAATTGATTACGAAGAAACATTTTCACCTGTGGTGAAAATGGTGACTGTTAGGACTGTTTTGGCTCTAGCAGTAGCAAAACCAGTGGCATATACACCAAATGGATGTGTATAATGTGGATTCCTTTCTTCAAGGAGATTTTCATGATGAAATTTACATGGATCTACCTCAAGGGTTTTCGAGTCAGGGGGAGAATAAAGTAGTATGCAGACTAATCAAATCCTTGTATGGGCTTAAACAAGCACCAAGGTAATGAAATGAAAAGCTTTCTGAATCTTTGTTAAAATTTCAGTTCAAACAAAGTCAATTTGATCATTCTCTATTTATCAAAAGGAGAAGTGAGGGAAGTGTAATGGTATTAGTCTATGTTGATGATATGTTAATCACAGGAGATAGTTTGAAGCTAATTGAAGAAACTAAACAGTCCCTGTAGAAAGCCTTCAAGAATAAAGATCTGGGAGAATTAAAGTATTTTTTAGGTATTGAATTTGTAAGGTCTAAACATGGGATCATTATGCATCAAAGAAAATATGAACTAGAACTTATGTCTGAAGCTGGATTATCAGCAGCTAAACTTACAGTAACCCCTATGAAACCAACATGAAGCCCACATCAAAATTGTATGATGAACATGTTGGAAAGGGTATCAAATCAGAAGAAGATTCTCTCACTGATCAGCAAGTTTATCAAAAACTCATTGAAAAACTATTATATCTAACGATAACAAGACCTGACATATCTTTTGGTGTTCAAACACTAAGTCAATTCCTTCAATAACCTAAGAAGTCTCATATGGATGCAGCATTGAGGATTGTAAGATATATAAAAGATCAGGCAGGTCAAGGAATACTTCTTTCTAGCAAATCCAGCAACATCATTGCTGCATATTGTGATGCAGATTGGGATTCTTTCCCTCTTACCAGAAGGTATGTAACAGGCTTTCCAATTAAGATTGGTGATTCTATAGTTTCATGGAAATCTAAGAAACAAACTACAATATCTAAGAGTTCAGCAGAAGCTGAATATAGAAGCCTGGCAACTAGTGTAGCAGAGTTGATTTAGCTCATTGGATTACTGAAAGAAGTGGATGCAGACATCAAACTGCCAGTTGAGATATACTGCGACAATAAAGCAGCTATTCAAATAGCTGCAAACTCTGTTTATCATAAACGGACCAAACACATAGAAATAGATTGCCACTTTATAAGAGAAAGAGTTCAACATGGTTTGGTAATCTTCAAATTATGTTCTATATCTTATTGACATATTTTAATATTATTTTTCTGATTTGTAAAAAATTTATACTAATTGACATGAAATATACGTACAACTCATGTGTCCAAAAATTAGTAGGAGGAAAAAGGAATCCGCTAAACCAAAAATTCTCACCCACTATGGGTGCATTAGCAACAAACAATGGAATTGAAACTGATCAAGTCATAACAACACACCCAAATAGCCCATCCACCATGGGTGGGCACAACTGTTTTTCTTTTTTCACTGATAAACTATTTGTGTATACTATTGTAAGAACAAAGAAAAAGATAATTAAAGTTATTTAATCCACAACGGTGCATAGTAGTAACAAAAAACTTGTTTAACCATAATTATTCCAATGATAGTAATTTTATTGTTCAACTGTGTATGTTTCGTACAAATGTTCAATAACATCATCATAGGTTGTTTCCTTGACATTTAAATTAATCAACTTTGACTTTAGGAGGAAGTCGACAGGAAAAACAAAAGAAAAAATATGTAAAATATTTATTTGCAATATAAAATTACAAAGCACATATATTATCATTCCTTCGACTTCAGCTCAACTTATTCCGTTTTATTATCAGACCAAATAAGTTATTATCTATTGCAACAAAAGATCAACCTACTGATCTTCTTACAAAAGGACTTAGTAAAGTTCAATATGAATATCTAAACTCCAAGATAGGTGTTTTAAACATCTTCACACCACCTAGCTTGAGGGGGAGTGTTAAAGTATAAATGAGTAGTTTAGTCATTTCCTAGTTGACTGTTAGTTATTAAGTTAGTTAGGATTATTCGTTAATTAACCGATTAGCTAAGAATAGTGAGTTAGTTAGCTAGACTATTTAAACTAACTTCTTAGCCTTGTGTAAGACAAAATTTTCATTCTTTTCAATATAGAAAGCTCTGTCTCTTCTTCTCTCTGTACACAGACTCTGTTCTTCATCTTCTCCATATCAATTGAATCCTCTTTTTCGTTGAATTACATCATGGTATCAGGGCAGTACAAGCTCAGACTAAAGCTTGTAAATCGATCAAAGTTTTCACTGAAATTCAAGAGACAATCTGATTACTGAAATTCAAGAATTCATGGCTTCGATTGATGAACAATTGAGATCAAATTCTTCAAATCTGGGTACAGGAGAGCACAATACTCAAAATTTTGGAAACCCAAGTGCAGGATTGATTACAATCATCTGTAGTTCTTGTCACTAGGCGATGTAAGTGGAATTCAAATAATTTCATTTCAATTGACAGGGATTGAAAACTATTCAATCTGGAATAGGTCTATGAGGGTTGCATTGTTAGGGAGAAACAAATTAGGCATGGTTGATGGTACATGAAAGAAGGAAAACTTTATGATAACAATGGGAAATCATTGGGATAGAGTCAATGAAATTGTTCTGTCTTGGATAATGAATTCTGTGGCTAAGGAATTGTTAGGAGGAATTCTGTATGCCTATAGTGCCCAAGTTGTTTGGGAAGATCTATTGGAAAGGTTTAATAAGGTTGATGGGTTAAGAACCTTCAACTTACATAAATAAATCGCAACTCTAACTCAAGGGACTGCCTTAGTATCTGTATATTTTTCAAGAATCGAAGATTTGTGGGAAGAGTTTGAGGCATTAGTGCCAGCTCCTGGGTGTGATTGTGAAAAATCAAGAGATTTTGTGCTATATCTACAAAAACTGAAATTGTATCAGTTCTTAATGGGGCAAAATGATTCATAGTCACAGGCTAGGAGTAAGATTTTAATGTGAAGCCCCTTACCTACAGTGAATCAAGCATATGCAATGATAGTTAGTGACGAAAGTCAAAAATCAGTGACAGATGTGTCTGGTTTGTTAGGGGCTAATCTTACTGCAGTTTCTGGTAGTTATGATATGGCTATGTACTCAAGGAATGGTAATAGTCAGCCTCAAAGGTTCAAGAAGAATTATAATATTCAATGTGAGTTTTGTAAGCTTAAGGGGCATAGCAAAGAAAACTGCTACAAAAATGTGGGGTATCCTGCATATTTCAAGTTCAAAAAGAAAGGTCCTGGGGTTCACTGTCTTAACCATAGTGCAAATGCAGTCAATGTACTCACTGATACCTCTCAGACTAATCAGAGTAATACAGTGGCACCTATTGGATTCAACTATGGAATGAACAAAAATATGGTAGAGCAGAATGCAAGTAACAATCTCAATCAAAATTCAAGTGCATATGGGCTGTCACTAGAGAATGTTGCAAATCAATTGGGAAACTATACATTCACCAAGGACCAATATCACCAAATTGTATAGATGTGAAACAATATTTCAATGCCTGCATCAGACAATTTTGTAGCAAACTTAACAGGTACTCCTAAAGCACTATTAGTTTCTTATGAACCTTATGAATGGATTATAGACATTGGAGCTACAAATCATATAGTTTCTGATATTGACATGCTAAATAAATCCTCAATAACTGAAATTGAAAAACCAAAGAAAGTTTTCTTACCAAATGGTGATATAACACAAGTCACTCACATAGGTGCAAGTTCTTTATCAGATAAGAATACACTTACCAATTTATTTCATGTGCCACAATTTAAATTTAATCTACTATCTATGTCTAAGGCTACTAAAGAGCTAAAATGTTCAGCAACTTTTTTTCCTGATTCTTGCTTCTTCCAGGATCTCTTCACTGGGAAGGTAAGGGAGATTGGTAAGGAAGAAGATGAAATCTACATCTTACTAAGACAAATAATGGAGAAGAACAAAAGGATTGCATTAGCAGTCTCAAAAGTTGGGTCAAATCTAGACAAGCAGCTAGATGTGGATCTTTGGCATAAAAGACTTGGTCACATATCTACTATAGTTTTACAGAAAATTTTACCTGTTAGTCTATAATTCATTAGAGAAAAGGTTAGCAAATGCATTGTATGTCCTTGTGCTAAACAAACTAGGCTGTTTTTCATTCTAGTAGCATTAGAAGTACTTACTGCTTTAACATGATACATACAGATTTGTGTGGACCTTAAAAAGTGACTACATTTGATGGCAATAGATATTTTCTTACAATAGTTGATGATTACTCTAGAATGACTTGGATATTTCTACTTAAGCAAAAATCTGATGTGTTTCTCTCATTACAGCATTTCTTCAATTATGTTAAAAATCAATTTGATAAAACAGTAAAAATTGTAAGAATTGATAATGGCACACAAGTTATGAATTCAACGTGCACATCTATTCAAGAACTTAGGGAGTATTCATCACAGAACTTGTGGTTATACCCCTCAGCAGAATGGGGTAGCTGGGAGGAAACATAGACATATAATAGAAGTCACTAGAGCTCTTAGATTTCAAGCTCAAATTCCAATTAAATACTGGGGTAATTGTGTGTTAGCAGCAGCCTATTTGATAAATAGGATGCCTAGTTCATTCATAGGAAATGACTCCTTATGAAAGACTATACCAGAAAAAACCTTCACTAGAACATCTTAGGGTGTTAGGATGTTTATGTTTTGCAAAGATTGTGCAGGAAAATGATAAACTTATGCCAAGAGCTAATGAGGCTATACATATGGGATATTCAGAGGTCCAAAAAGATTATATTCTATTTGATATTATCAATCAATCTTTCTTTGTTAGCAGAGATGTAACATTTAGGGAAGACATATTCCCTTTCAGTTATAGAAACAAAACTGCAGCACAACCACTGTTTGTAGATCCTACTCTTCATACAGGGATAACACTGGATGTTATACCTGAGAGTAGTCTTACAAACACTACATCAAAACAACATAATCAAGACTACGAAGTATCCGCATCACAAGAATTATCAGGAACATATACAAATATACCTTCTTCACAAATCACAGATGTTCATTTATCCTCTCAATAGTCAGAACAAACTGTGGCATATCAACAAATACCTGAGCAGATTCAACCTCAACAAATGATTGTCAGAAAATCAAGAAGAGACAAAAATCCACAGATATGGATGAGATATTTTGTATCACTTAATATTCATAGAGATGAACCTTATGCAATAAATAAATATCTAGGATATGATCAACTATCATCCAAATATCAAGCCTATATGAGTGTTTTCTCTTCTATTATTGAGCCTACTAGCTATTCAGAAGCAATATATGGGTGGAAGCAATAAATGAAGAAATTAAGGCACTTGAGAACAATAATACCTGGGATATTTTTACACTGACAGAAGGTAAGAAACCTAGAGGGTGTAAATGGATCTACAAGATCAAATACAAAGCTACAGGTAAAATTGAAAGGTTTAAGGCTAGACTAGTAGCAAAGGGGTATAGTCAAAAAGAACGGATTGATTACGAAGAAACATTTTCACCTGTGGTGAAAATGGTGATTGTTAGGACTGTTTTGGATCTAGCAGCAGCAAAACCAGTGGCATATACCAAATGGATGTGTATAGTGTGGATGCCTTTCTCCAAGGAGATCTTCATGATGAAAATTACATGGATCTACCTCAAGGATTTTCAAGTCAGAGGGAGAATAAAGTAGTATGCAGACTAATCAAATCCTTGTATGGGCCTAAACAAGCACCAAGGTAATGGAATGAAAAGCTTTCTGAATCTTTGTTAAAATTTCAGTTCAAACAAAGTCAATTTGATCATTCTCTATTTATCTAAAGGAGAAGTGAGGGAAGTGTGATGGTATTAATCTATGTTGATGATATGTTAATCAAAGGAGATAGTTTGAAGCTAATTGAAGAAACTAAACAGTCCCTGCAAAAAGCCTTCAAGAATAAAGATCTGGGAGACTTAAAGTATTTTTTGAAGTATTGAATTTGTAAGGTCTAAACATGGGATCATTATGCATCAAAGAAAATATGAACTAGAACTTATGTCTGAAGCTGGATTATCAGCAGCTAAGCCTACAGTAACCCCTATGACACCAACATGAAGCCCACATCAAAATTGTATGATGAACATGTTGGAAAGGGTATCAAATCAGAAGAAGATTCTCTCACTGATCAGCAAGTTTATCAAAAACTCATTGAAAAACTATTATATCTAACGATAACAAGACCTGACATATCTTTTGGTGTTCAAACACTAAGCCAATTCCTTCAATAACCTAAGAAGTCTCATATGGATGCAGCATTGAGGATTGTAAGATATATAAAAGATCAGGCAGGTCAAGGAATACTTCTGCCTAGCAAATCCAGCAACATCATTACTGCATATTGTGATGCAGATTGGGCTTCTTTCCCTCTTACCAGAAGGTCTATAACAGGCTTTCCAATTAAGATTGGTGATTCTCTAGTTTCATGGAAATTTAAGAAACAAACTACAATATCTAAGAGTTCAGCAGAAGCTGAATATAGAAGCCTGGCAACTAGTGTAGCAGAGTTGATTTGGCTCATTGGATTACTGAAAGAAGTGGATGCAGACATCAAACTGCCAGTTGAGATATACTGTGACAATAAAGCAGCTATTCAAATAGCTGCAAACTCTGTTTATTATGAACGGACCAAACACATAGAAATAGATTGCCACTTTATAAGAGAAAGAGTTCAACATGGTTTGGTAACTACCAAGTATACTGCAACAAAAGATCAGCCTGTTGATCTTCTGACAAAAGAACTTAGTAAAGTTCAACATGAATATCTAAACTCCAAGCTAGGTGTCTTAAACATTTTCATACCACCTAGCTTGAGGGGGAGTGTTAAAGTATAAAGGAGTAGTAGGAGAAAAAAGGAATCCGCTAAACCACAAATTCTCACCCACTATGGGTGCATTAGCAACAAACAATGGAATTGAAACTGATCAAGTCATAGCAACACACCCAAATAGCTCATCCACCATGGGTGGGCACAACTGTTTTTCTTTTTTCACTGATAAACTATTTGTGTATACTATTGTAAGAACAAAGAAAAAGATAATTAAAGTTATTTAATCCACAACGGTGCATAGTAGTAACAAAAAACTTGTTTAACCATAATTATTCCAATGATAGTAATTTTATTGTTCAACTATGTATGTTTCGTACAAATGTTCAACAACATCATCATAGATTGTTTCCTTGACATTTAAATTAATCAACTTTGACTTTAGGAGGAAGTTGACAGGAAAAACGAAAGAAAAAATATGTAAAATATTTATTTGCAATATAAAATTACAAAGCACATATATTATCATTCCTTCGACTTCAGCTCAACTTATTCCGTTTTATTATCAGACCAAATAAGTTATTATCTATTGCAACAAAAGATCAGCCTACTGATCTTCTTACAAAAGGACTTAGTAAAGTTCAATATGAATATCTAAACTCCAAGATAGGTGTTTTAAACATCTTCACACCACCTAGCTTGAGGGGAGTGTTAAAGTATAAAGGAGTAGTTTAGTCATTTCCTAGTTGCCTGTTAGTTATTAAGTTAGTTAGGATTATTCGTTAATTAACCGATTAGCTAAGAATAGTGAGTTAGTTAGCTAGACTATTTAAACTAACTTCTTAGCCTTGTGTAAGACAGAATTTTCATTCTTTTCAATATAGAAAGCTTCGTCTCTTCTTCTCTCTTTACACAGACTCTGTTCTTCATCTTTTTCATATCAATTGAATCCTCTTCTTCGCTGAATTACATCATTATCATTTTCGTACATTTAAGCTGTAATTATTATAAAAACACATCGATAATACTTTCAATGTATTTGAGTCAATTTTTGGTTCGATTTGATATTTCAGTTTCTATTAAATACCTCGCTTAATGCTTCATATCTTAACACCCGACGATCCGTTTCGAGAGCCTAGTGATTCAACTATTTCCCGATATGAATATAGAACCCAAGTTCTATCCACCTTAAAAAAATGAGATCTTTGGTTCTTGTGAAGGAGAATTATCCATAGGGATGTCAAACGGGTTCGACGGGGCAGGGGCGGGGCGGGGCGGGGCAAGCTTTGACCCGTTAAGATTTTGACCCGTCATGCCCTGCCCCGTTTAGCATCTTCACAAATTTTTGCCCTGCCCTGCCCTGTCCCGCCCCGCTCTGTCAAGCCCTGCCCCGCCCTGCCCTGTTCCGTTTTTCCTTTATTTTTTATTTGTCAGTGTTATCTACTTCTCTAACCTCTATTTATTTTTGCTTTCAATACCTGTAAATTACATAAAATTATGATTTTATGAAAGTCAAAATCTAGAATTTTCTGTTTCAAATTTTTAGAATTCCTATGGAGTTGTCTCAGAACATCTTCCACCTTGTTCTTGCTAATTTATACCATCGCCCCCACCCACCCACCCACTTGTTAATAATGAAAAATGTACATATATGAAAATAAGATTCCGCCTTGAATGTTTTAGTTTGACTTTGACGATTATCAAAAGAAAAGTTTAAAATTTTAAATTATTTAGTACAGATCTTAGAGAAACTAATTATGACTTCCCTCCTAATAAAAATATTATTTTATTATTGTTATTGTTAAAATCATTTTCATTCTTATATTAAACTCTTTTCTTTTCTATTGTAACTCAGATTATTTCAAGAGTAAAATAATTTTTTATCACTGAAATGCAACAATTTATGTCCAGTTTTTCCCGAGAAGCTATCATTTATATTTCATGTTTTTTATTGCTTAAGTATTGGTTTCTACTTTCTACTGAGTTGGACACAAGTTAAGAGCGTAATTTGCTAAGCTACAGCTAACACTTCAGACTTCATCTCATCGACCCATCCCTGCACTGCCCCATCACATTTAAAAAAAAAAATGAATACAGACCTGCCCTGCCCCGTTTAAGCATCGTCCTGTCCTGCCCTAGCCCTGCCCTGCCCCATTACCATCCCTAATTATCCAACTACAGTTGTGATCTATTTAATTGTTGACAACGCTTATAAGTTTCCACTGCTTATTAAAAATTCTTGTTTATGCCCACAATTTGTTGTTTGCAGTGGCGTATAACAAATTTTATTAAGGGTGTTCAATCTTTAAAGAAGTCAATAATTTTTTTATTAATGAAAGGAGTACCAACATTTTAGATCAGACAAAACAACATTTAGCTAAGCTATAAAAAAATGTTAATAAAACTATAATTTTATAAATCAAAATTAAAATAACAAAAAGATAACATTAAAAAATTATATCATATCATACTATATTATAAGCATGAAGATTTTAGCGTGATGTTGTTTTACTATAATATCCTTTCGAAGTTAGGAGACATAATTACCCTTTAAGTTTACCCTCCACATCAGTAAATAAAGTTAAAAATATTGTAGAAAGTAAAGCTAAATGGTAATTATATTAAGGGGCTCAATGCTAAATATTGCTACAGTGAATGTGGTATCTTTACTATCAAATTGCTTTTGCCTCTTCTTTTATGTAACGTCTCCTTCCGTTCCTATTCTTTGTTACACTTGCTAGAGGTAAATTTCTATGTTTCACTTCTTTCTGCTAATTGCTCAAGGTAAATTCCTTCATCATATTTTTTTTTGATTTGCATGATCTCTTTGATGTTCTTTTATTATCTATCTTTATATTTAGTATTCTTCTTTTCTATTTGATTTTCTCTTCCTCTTGCACTTTCGGGTTTGTTTGTTCTCTTTTTTATTATAACATGGTAGCAAGAACAAGCCAAGAGAGATTAATAACCGACATCCTTACTATCCTAGCAAAGATAAAGATGTAAATTATTCTCTTAATTCACAAATATTTCATCTTGTTTGACTTTCGATTCTTTTTTAGTGTGTTTTACTCTTTCTTTGTATAAAATGTATGTGAGAGAGAAATTTCTTAGATATTTTGAAATGTTTATGTCATTCTATTGTTTCTCTTTTTTGTTATAGTACTAATATTTTTTTTAAAATTATAGTGCTAATTAATTCTCTTTTTTCCACAAATTTTACCTGGTATTCTTATAATTAATTAATTATTTAATGTTCTGTAAAGGAGGGAGGGCCTTGAAAATATTGTTCATATTCTTTTTTATTCTTTATATTTTTTTTTTCTTTTGTGACTCCACCTAATTAGAAATAGAAGATTGTGAGCACACATATTACTCCTAACAAGGACAAGTGTCCTTAATTATAATTGAGATGACATCATATGTTATCACTTCACCAGAAGCAATGTATCAACTAAAGGGCAGTTTGGTGCACAAAAAATCTAGCATTCACGCAGGGTTCAGGAAAAGGCCGCACTCCATATGGTATAAACTATTTCTTTTTGTTCTATTTTGTCAGTCGCACTCTAATCTTCAGTCCTTTCTTGATTGAAGGAAATAATTTTTGGAAGTGAATATTTGGGAGGTGGCTACTTCTGCTTCATTCATCGTGTCTTTAAAATCATATATAATTATTCTAAAATAGCATAGAACACGAAATGTATGACCATTTATAATTCTATGTGAAGATGACATTCAAATATGTTGGAGTTATGTGAAACGTTTAATGTAACAATTTATGCGCATAAGACTTATTTTGAATCTTTTAAGCAATTCCCATTTTGTATAGCTAGGAAATTGGGTTTCTAAAGATCGAAACCATTAGAGTACTAGGTTAATTTTCACTTTTCGACATTGCATTTCATTCCTTTTGTTCTCTTAATAATATGCTCCTTTAACATTGAAGGGTGTGCGTACATTTCTTTTGGGGTTTATTTTGTTTAACATTATTCTTTAGTAAGTACAAATAGTGTTATTGTCTATTTAGTGATGCTAGCTAATGCTTTTAAAAAGATATTTAAACGTAAAACATTAGCCAATCCTTAATATGATTCTTGAAGGAGTAATATTGAATCATATTTAATTCTATCTGTTAATGTTCACTTATAAGCTCATTGTCTTATTGACATTAATTTTATTAATAATTCACACGGGATATTTATTGCATATACGCAAAGCGAATAGAAGATATATAGATATCAAGAGTTCTGATCATAAAAACACAATCGAAACATTACAATTATATGCTAAGAATATTGTATGTAAGGAAATATTATGATCATATGACCATATGATTGTACATATGCAAATAAATATAATTGCTAAATTTCCTTGGTTCAGATGATATCTAACATTTTATTGTCCAGATTTCTTGTTACTTATCACACATATGCTTTAATATTATTTATATATATTTTTAACATTTTATACTGATATATGACATACACGTGCAACGTATGTGTCCAGAAACTAGTACTATATTATAAGTGTGAAACCAAAAGTTAAAAATTGAGTTACCAAAATATCCCTCAAAAAGTTAGTTGACCCTTTTGTCCTTGAAAAGAAAAACTCCTTCATTAAATAATTACTTTTAAATTAAAACACGTGAATGTAATCCGAGAAAATTGCCCAAACCACCATACATCTTGATGCAAGAAAATTTATTTTTATCAAGAAAAGGTGAAACAAATCAGTCATGTTAAGATTACATTGACGCAAGGATAAAATGTGGTAAATGAGAAAAATCAAGGAACAATTCATATTTGCTAATTGAAATAAATGTCAAGAACACTCCTACAATTCCTTTGATCTTTCAAAACAGTAATATTTAGTTGTAATGTAAAAGAAGTTTTCTTTCTATCAATTCTTGAGACAGTTTAACATGGTCTTGATCCACGATATTGAGATTTAAACCTCAACAACAAATATGAATATTTTTCTATCCTAAATTGCAGCAAATTTAAACTTCTTTGAAATTCATAAATTGTTTCATATAATAATAATATTTTAAGATTAATACACTCGAAGCATAAAGTACTAACTTGGACTCTAAACCATTAAATACTTAGAGATCAAATAATGAATATAATGAAGTAATAAAAAATTAAAAATTTATTATATTTAACATGAAAATTATTATAATTGTGTTACACAATTCAAATCAGATATGAGTTTATATTAGATAAAATTTTAATTGGTCACAAAGTTCTAATTATTAGGATTCCGGCATGATTTAGATTAGGAAATTTATTTAATAAGGAAAATTTTATTTAATTTAAAGTCCTAATGTTAAAAATTAATGAAATAATAATTTTATGGTAAAATTTATTTTAAAAGTTAAAAACAATTGACCAATATTTCACGCAGGGTTTAGTGCTTTTATAATAGTATAGATTGATTATAGTTTTATAATTGGTTATACAGTTGGTACCAAAGTTTTTTTATATAATTTAATTATCTTAGAAAAATAAAAAAATAAAAAATAAAAAAGTTTTTTTAAAATATTATGTTTGATTATCTGCGTATATAATAACATGTCCATTACCCTTTAATTAAATGCTTCTTAGAAAATTTATGTACCTGTAACGACCTGGCCGGTCGTTCCGAGAGTTAGAGCCCCGTTTTTCCCATGTCTGCTTCTTTATGTGTTATTCAGCTTTATTGTGTTGTATCGGATTGGTTAGTTCGGGTCTGGAGTAGTTTCAGAGTGGGAATGAGAAACTTAGTCTCTTATTTAGAAGTTTAAGTTGGAAAAGTTAACCGCAAGTTGACTTATGAGTAAGCGATCTCAGATTTAAATTTTTATGGTTCGATTAGCTCCGTTAGGTGATTTTGAACATAGGAGCGTGTCCGGAATGTAATTTGGAGTTCCGCGGTAGAATTAGGCTTGAATTGGCGAAATTAAAAATTTGGTGATTTCTGGTGATATCGGAGGCGGAATGGAATTCTGAGAGTTGGAGTAGGTTTGTAGTGTCATTTGTGACGTGTGTGCAAAATTTGGGGTTATTTGGACGAGGTTTGGTAGGTTTCGACGTCGTTTGTGGAATTTGGAAGTTTAGAAGTTCTTAGGATCGAATCCGAGATTAATTTGGTATTTTGATATTGTTTTGAGAGTTCCGAGGGTTCGGCCAAGTTCGTATATTGATATATAACTTGTTGGTGCCTTTGATTGAGGTTCCGGAGGCTTCGGGTGTGTTTCAGGTGAGTTTTCAGCGAGTCCGGACATTTTCAAAACTCTGGTATTATTCTGGTGCCTTGAAAATGCGGACCTCGGCAGAATTTCGCGGACCACAGAGGAGGGGTCGCGGACCGCATAATTTTGGCCACGGCCGCACTCCAGGGAAAGTTTTGCAGATCTGCTGGTTCGACTCTGAAAGCCTATATCTTTTGATCTATAAGGAAATTTGAGATGATTCAAAAACAAAAGTTGTATCCCTTCGTGTGTAGTTTCTGAAAAGGTAAAGAAGTCATCATTTGGACATTTGTAGAAAATGATATGGCCAAAATACTAAATCATGTCAGTGCAACCACCAAAGGGTGCCACCACACCATTTTTATGCAACCGCAGGAGCTGGGAGGCGCGGACGCACTTGGAATTTCGCGGATCGCGTAATATGAGTTCAGGGGTGCACTATATAAATGGGTTTTAGGGCATTATTTCACATTTTTGACCTAGGGAGCTCGGGTTGTGTCGATTTTTTGTGGGGTTTTCAAGAAATTCATCGAGGTAAGTGATTCTAACTCGTATTTGGTTAATTTACATGAATATATACTTTGAGGTGAAAATTTGGGAAAAATTGTAGAAACTTCATAAAATGAATTTTTGGGATTTGAATGTCGATACGAAGTCGGATTTGAGTGAAACTAGTATGGTTGGACTCGTGAGTGAATGAGCATTCCTAATTTGTGACTTTTACCAGATTCTGAGTCGTGGGCCTGGGGTCGATATTGAGACAATTTCGGGTTTGGGGTCTAATTTGATAGTTTTTCATGTGAAATTCATTCCGTTAGCATACATTGATGGTAATATACTGATTTTGAATAGATTCAGAGCATCTGAAGGCCGAATCGAGGGGCAAAGAGCATCGCGAAGTAGAGATTTGACCGATTTGAGGTAAGTAATGATTGTAAATCTAGTCCTGAGGGTATGAAACCCCAGATTTTGTATCATTTTACTATTTTTAGGTGACACACATGCTAGGTGACGGGCGTATGAGTGTGCACCATTGGGGATTGTGACTTGGTCCGTCCCGTAGCAACTGTAGAATTGCATATGTTGTTGAAGTTGTATGATATCTACGTGTTTTAGAAAGAGTTTCTGTAAATTAGCTGAATGCATGTTTGGGCTTTGTGCCAGTACTGTTTGGACCATCAGGGGCCTTTTCTTACTATCCTCTCACTATTTTTTGATTAGAAATATATACTCATTCATGATTATACCTGTTTACTGCATAAATCAGTTTTATTACTCTGTTTTGATGCATATGAAAGTTGTTTTGGGCCGAGTTCCCTGTTTTTACTAAAATACTTGAGTGGCTCGAGTGGTTTATGACTGAATAAGGCCGAGGGCCTGATTTTGTGAGGATATTTATGGGATCGGGTTGCACGCCGGAGCATGTTTGATATAGGCCGAAGGCCTGAGTGATTTATGCCATGATTTGGCTTGATATAGCGCTTGGGCTGAAGGGAGCCCCTCCGGAGTCTGTACACACTCCCAGTGAGCGCAGGTACCTACTGAGTGCGAGTGCCGAGTGCTGAGTGACTGGGAGGCATGAGCGATGCTGAGGTATGCCCGAGGGGCTATTGCGAGTGATTGTGAAATATGCACGAGGGGCTGTTTACGAGTGACTGTGAGGTTTGCCCGAGGGGCTGTATATAAGTGATGTTTTGCCTGAGGGGCTGTACATGAGTGATGTTTTTCCCGAGGGGGCGTTTATGATTTCATTATTTCACTCTCTTTTGCATTGATCCGCTGTTGAACTGTTGAAAAATATCTTTAAATGATTTTTCCCTGAGACTAGACTTTTAAATGAGATGATTTGACTCAAATACAGATTGAAAGTATGTTGTATTTTACTGAGATTTCATGATATGGATTTTATGTGTTTTACTGCTCGTCACTGCTGCTCAGCCTTTATTTATTGTTGTTACTTACTGAGTTGGCGTACTCACGTTACTCCCTGCACCTTGTGTGCAGATCCAGGTGTTATTGGACGTGCTAGTGAGTGTTGATTTCATCTGTCGCGGATCTGGTGGAGTTAGCAAAGTAGCTTNAAGGATATTTATGGGATCGGGTTGCACGCCAGAGCATGTTTGATATAGGCCGAAGGCCTGAGTGATTTATGCCATGATTTGGCTTGATATAGTTCTTGGGATGAAGGGAGCCCCTCCGGAGTCTGTACACACTCCCAGTGAGCGAAGGTACCTACTGAGTGCGAGTGCCGAGTGCTGAGTGACTGGGAGGCATGAGCGATGGTGAGGTATGCCCGAGGGGTTATTACGAGTGATTGTGAGGCTATGCACGAGGGGCTGTTTACGAGTGACTATGAGTCTTGCCCGAGGGGTTGTATATGAGTAATGTTTTGCCCGAGGGGCTGGATATGAGTGATGTTTTTCCCGAGAGGCTGTATATGAGTGATG